>CP050231.2:8185108-8397376 GCA_012066045.3 Morus alba | reverse complement strand
CCATAAAAATACTAAAACACTAACAACTAAAATAACCTAAAAACCTTTAAATACCCTAAAAACATAAAAAGACAATAAACACCAATATAAACACTAAAAACACTAAAAAGTCAAAAACCCTAAAAAAACCCTAAAATACCCTAAAAAACAATAAAACGCTTTAAAAAGACGCTAAAACCCCATAAAAACACTAGAAACTCAAAGAACCTAAAAAAACCCTAAAATTCCCTAAAAAGCCTAAAATACCCTAAAAACCCATAAAAACCATAAAATGACGCTAAAACCCCATAAAACTCTAAAAACACTAAAAACTCTGTCACGCCTCCCAACTGGGGTGGGTGACGTAGAGCTCGATTGGGGATTAATAAAGCAGATTCCCAACCGGGCCCACACTTGATTTGCATTAAAATATAGATAAATTATAATCCAGAGCCTCGACACACTGTGGCTCCCTTCTGAGACATACAAGATCGATACATACATGCTCATGTAAATAATCATTACAACAGACATCAACCGATCTAGTAAAATCCAAATATTTAATAAGTTTACATAACTTTTCTCAATTCCTTACATTTTGTAATGAGAGGATGACGCGATCCTCACTTGATCGATCCGTAGCACAACTCAGCTACGAAGCACCGCTTTCGAATCCCACTGGGAGGGTTTAACATTTAAAACATAAAACGTGAGCGAAGGCCCAGTGGGATATAATTTGAAACGATTAAAGTAAACGAATAAATAAATGAATAATAAATAAACAAGACATTCAGTCCCGACAGAGCGGCCGGGACCTCTACATCCTTTTTCTCAAAGGATATATAAACAGAAAATAATCCATATTGACAGGCTTCAAAATGAGTAATTAGTACAAATTACTCACCTCACCAAGGCCTCGCCTACCGGGACCCGGTTTTGGGTTGCCCGAGGATGCACTCCTCCACATCCTATCTAGGCTTCTGGCCAATAGACTCTATTACCAGTTCACAAGATCTCTTATCTTAAGAAATCATTCATTTAACAATATGAAATTGTTCAAAATGACCCCACGAACTTCTCAAGCCGCGGGCCCCATTTGGGCAAGCCATGAGGTTCCATGACTAGACAAGTTATGGATTCCATGGATAGAACAAGCAAGGATTTCCATAAACCAACAAGCTATGGTTTTTAAAACATTTTTTTTCATAAACCAATCCCTTTCTTTAAAAAAACATTTTCAAGGCCGAAAATCCTTTTTAAAAGCAGGCTCACAAAGAAGAGGGATAGAAATCCTACCTCAATTTTCAAACACAGGACTAAGCGTTGCCCTATTAAACTTCCGCTTCCTCAAGCCCCCTTCAGTCTGAATCCTCATTAACAGCGATACAAAACACCACTTTAGGATCAATTCTAGGTCCTAAAGTAATCCACTCTCAATCATATACCAAGATTTTCCAATTAGTGTGCCCCTAATCAAATTTCATGTTTCAATAATCAATTCAAGGGTTTTCAATCTCAAACAAGGATTAAAGATGCTAATCCTTTTATCCCAAGTCCCCAAATGAAACTAATTTAGTTCTTCCCCGGAATGTGGGGTCAAAACAACACTTTTCAGGCCAAAAGGGGTCAAACCCATGTGCACGGTCGGCGGGCGATGGAGCGAGCAGAACACTACGGTCGACCGGTAGTGCACACCGTCGACCGGTCGACCCGACAATCCGTCGACCGCACGGGTCGACCGGTGGAATCGACTGCGCGAGAAAAGCTCACAGAAATCAGTCCAAAAACCTACAAATCCAGTCCCAAATCCAAATATTTCAAAGGGAAAACACTATATCCGGGTTCTAGGTCCTAAAACAAGTCCAAAGAACCTAAGATCTCAAATTTCTACTCTAGTTTTACTCAAAAATCATCAAAATCCGGTTTGAACCAAAAATAAGTTTTAAAATCTAAAAACTTGAGATTCAAGAGAGGTTCTTTCAGTAATCTTGCCTCGAATCCTTCCCTTGACGTTGAAAATACTTTGAAACTCTTCTTTGGCTCAAGATCCGTTTGATTTGGGACAAAAACGAGAGAGAAAGAGAGAGAGTGAGGAGGAGGGAGGAAGAGAGGGAGAGAGAGAGAGAGAGAGTGCAGGGGAAGGAAAGAAAGGAAAGAAAGAAAAGAAAGGAAAAAGAAAAATAAAAATAAAAATAAAAGAAAATGACGGTAAAAATAACAGGTCGTAAACGTGCTCATACACACTTCTGGATTAAAATAAATTACTGTGAATAATTTAAATATCATGGAATTACTTAAACTCAATTAATTAAATCAGATTAGGCACACTAATAATCTCAATTACCTTAATTAATCTCAATTAATTCTTCAGGGTGTTACAAACTCAAAAAACCTAAAAATCACTAAAATACCCTAAAAAGCCTAAAATACCCTTAAAACCCATAAAAACCACATAAATAGGCTAAAACCCCATAAAAACACTAAAAACCTAAAAAAAAACCATAACATACACTAAAAAGCCTAAAATACCGTAAAACCCCATAAAAGGCATTAAAAAGACGATAAAAACCCATAAACACACTAAAACTAGAAAACCCTCGAAAGAACCCTTAAATGCCCTAAAAGCCTAAAATACTCAAAAACCATAAAACCATAAAAAGACGTTAAAAACGATCAAAACACTAAAAACACTAAAATCTCAAAAACCTTAAAAACCCTAAAATAACCTAAAACCCATGAAAGGCCTTAAAAGATGCTAAAACCCCAAAAACACTAAAAACTCAAAAAACCTAAAAAAATCCTAAAATACCCAAAAAAAAACCATAAAAACCATAAAAAGACGATAAAACCCCATGAAAACACTAAAAACACTAAAATCTTAAAAAACCTAAAAAAACCCTAAAATACCCTAAAAAACAATAAAACGCTTTAAAAAGACGCTAAAACCCCATAAAAACACTAGAAACTCAAAGAACCTAAAAAAACCCTAAAATTCCCTAAAAAGCCTAAAATACCCTAAAAACCCATAAAAACCATAAAATGACGCTAAAACCCCATAAAACTCTAAAAACACTAAAAAACTCATCACGCCCCCAAGCGGGGTGGGTGGACGAAACTCGATTGGGGATTAATCATGATTCCCAACGGGCCCACACTTGATTCGCATTAAAATATAGATAAATTACATAATCCGAGGAGCCTCGACACACGGGGCTCCACTCTGAGACATCTGATGTCGTACATACATGCTCATGTAAATAATCATTACAACGAGACATCAACCACAGTCTAGTAAATCCAAATATTTAATAAGTTTACATAACTTTTCTCAATTCCTTACATTTTGTAACGGAGGAGGATGAACGCGATCCTCACTTGATCGATCCGTAGAACTTTCGACTCTGAAGCACCGCTTCTCGAATCCCCAGGAGGGTTTAACATTTAAAACATAAAGCGTGAGCGAAAGGCCCGGTGGGATATAATTTGAAACGATTAAAGTAAGCGAATAAATAAATGAATAAATAAATAAACAAGACATTCAGTCCCGCCAGAGGCACAGCGGGACCTCACATCCTTTTTCTCAAAGGATATATAACAAAAAATAATCCATATTACAGGCTTGGCCGAGTAATTAGTACAAATTACTCACCTCACCAAGTGCCTCGCCTACCCGGACGGTTTGGGTTCGCCTTGAGGATGCACTCTCCACATCCTATCTAGGCTTCTGACAATAGACTCTATTACCAGTTCACAAGATCTCTTATCTTAAGAAATCATTCATTTAACAATATGAAATTGTTCAAATGACCCCACGAACTACTCAAGCCGCGGGCCCCATGACTGGGCAAGCCATGAGGTTCCATGACTAGACAAGTTATGGATTCCATGGATAGAACAAGCCAAGGATTTCCATAAACCAACAAGCTATGGTTTTTAAAACATTTTTATTTCGCAAACCAATCCCTTTCTTTAAAACATTTTCAAGGCCGAAAATCCTTTTTAAAACAGGCTCACAAAGAAGAGGGATAGAAATCCTACCTCGAATTTTCAAACCTGGGACTAGCGTTGCCCTATTCCGGCTTCCGCTTCCTCAAGCCCCTTCAGTCTGAATCCTCAGCTAACACTGATACAAAACACCACTTTAGGATCAATTCTCAGTCCTAAAGTAATCCACTCTCAATCATATACCAAGATTTTCCAATTAGTGTGCCCTAATCAAATTTCATGTTTCAATAATCAATTCCAAGGGTTTTCAATCTCAAACAAGGATTAAAGATGCTAATCCTTTTATCCCAAGTCCCCAAATGAAACTAATTTAGTTCTTCCCCGGAAACAGGGGTCAAAACAACACTTTTCGGCCAAACAGGGGTCAAACCCATGTGCGGTCGGCCGCGATGGAAGCGATTGCAACACTACCGGTCGGCCGGTAGTGCACACCGGTCGACCGGTCGACCCGGCAATCCGGTCGACCTTGCGGGTCGACCGGTGGAATCATCTTGCGAGAAAAGCTCAGAAATCGGTCCAAAACCTACAAATCAGGTCCCAAATCCAAATATTTCAAAGGAAAACACTATATCCGGGTTCTAGGTCCTAAAACAAGTCCAAAGAACCTAAGATCTCAAATTTCTACTCTAGTTTTACTCAAAAATCATCAAAATCCGGTTTGAACCAAAAATAAGTTTTAAAATCTAAAAACTTGAGATTCAAGAGAGGTTCTTTCAGTAATCTTGCCTCGAATCCTTCCCTTGACGTTGAAAATACTTTGAAACTCTTCTTTGGCTCAAGATCCGTTTGATTTAGGACAAAAACGAGAGAGAGAAAGAGAGAGTGAGTGAGCGGGAGTGAAGAGAGGGAGAGAGAGAGAGAGAGAGAGTGCACGGGGAAGGAAAGAAAGGAAAGAAAGAAAAGAAAGGAAAAAGAAAAATAAAAATAAAAATAAAAGAAAATGACGTGTAAAATATAACAGTCCAGAAACGTGCTCATACACACTTCTGGATTAAAATAAATTACTGTGAATAATTTAAATATCATGGAATTACTTAAACTCAATTAATTAAATCAGATTAGGCACACTAATAATCTCAATTACCTTAATTAATCTCAATTAATTCTTCGTGGTGTTACAAACTCAAAAACCTAAAAATCACTAAAATACCCTAAAAAGCCTAAAATACCCTTAAACCCATAAAACCACATAAATAGGCTAAAACCCCATAAAAACACTAAAAACCTAAAAAAAAAACCATAACATACACTAAAAAGCCTAAAATACCGTAAAACCCCATAAAAGGCATTAAAAAGACGATAAAAACCCATAAACACACTAAAACTAGAAAAACCTGAAAGAACCCTTAAATGCCCTAAAAAGCCTAAAATACTCAAAAAAACCATAAAACCATAAAAAAGACGTTAAAAACGCATCAAAACACTAAAAACACTAAAATCTCAAAAAACCTTAAAAAACCCTAAAATAACCTAAAACCCATGAAAGGCCTTAAAAAGATGCTAAAACCCCATAAAAACACTAAAACTCAAAAAACCTAAAAAATCCTTAAAATACCCAAAACCATATAAAACCATAAAAAAGACGATAAAACCCCATGAAAACACTAAAAACACTAAAATCTTAAAACCTAAAAACCCTAAAATTTCCTAAAAGCCTAAAATACCCTTAAACTAATAAAAGGCCTTAAAAAAGGCGCAAAAAAGACATAAAAACAATAAAAACACTAAAAACCTGAAAAAATCCTTAAATACCCTAAAAAGCCTAAAATACCTAAAAAAACATAAAAACCATAAAAAGACACTAAAAACCTATAAAAACACTAAAAACTCAAAAAACCTAAAAAAAAAACCCTTAAATACCCTAAAAAGCCTAAAATACCCTAAAAACCATAAAAGACGCTAAGAACACAAAAAAACACTAAAACTAAAATAGCCTAAAAAACACTAAAATACCCTAAATACCATAAAATACCTTAAAACCCCATAAAACCATAAAAGATGCTAAAAATCCATAAAACACTAAAAAGCCTAAAATACCCTAAAAATCCATAAAAGGCCTTAAAGAGACACTAAAAACCCATAAAAATACTAAAAACACTAAAAACTCAAAAAACCTAAAAAAACCCTAAAATACCCTAAAAAGCCTAAAATACCCTAAAAACCATAAACCAGAAAAGACGCTAAAAACCAATAAAAACATTAAAAACTAAAAAGACCTAAAGAACCCTAAAATACCGTAAAAATCATAAAACCACAAAAGATGCTAAAAACCCATAAAAACACTAAAATCTCAAAAACCTAAAAACCTAAAATTCCTTAAAAGACTAAAATACCCTAAAAATCCATAAAACCCATAAAACCCGTGAAAAATACTAAAACACTAATATCCGAAAAAACCTAAAAACCCTAAAATTCCTAAAAGGCCTAAAATACCCTTAAACTATAAACGCCTTTTAAAAGACGATAAAACCCCATAAAAGCACTAAAAACACTAAAACTCAAAACACCTAAAAAAACCCTTAAATACCCTAAAAAACCTAAAATACCCTAAAAAATCGTAAAAATCATAAAAAGATGCTAAAAACCCATTAAAAACATAAAAAAACACTAAAAACTCGAAAAAAAAAAAAAAAAAAAACACTAAAATACCCTGAATACCCTAAAATACCCTAAAAATCATAAAAACCATAAAAATACGCTAAAAACACTAAAAACACAAAAAACTCAAAATACCTAAAAAAACCCTAAAATACCCTAAAAAGCCTAAAATACTCTAAAACCCATAAAGGCCTTAAAAAGATGCTGAAAACCCATAAAAACACTGAAAACACTTAAAACTAAAAAAAAAAAAAAAAAAAAAAAAAAACCTAAAAAACCATAAAAACCATAAAAGACGCTAAAACCCAATAAAAACTCAAAAAACCCTAAAATACCCTAAAAAGCCTAAAATACCCTAAAAGCCATAAAAACTATAAAAAGACGCAAAAAAACCAATAAAAACACTAAAATCAAAAAAAAAAAACCTAAAAAACACCCTAAAATTCCCTTAAAAGCCTAAAATACCTAAAAAAACCATAAAAGGCCTTAAAAAGGCGCTAAAATCCCATAAAAACACTAAAAACTCAAAACACCTAAGAAAACCCTTTAATACCCTAAAAAGCCTAAAATACCCTAAAAACAATAAAAACCATAAAAAAACGCTAAAAACCTATAAAAAACACAAAAAACACTAAAAACTCAAAAAACCTAAAAAAACACTAAAATACCCTAAAAAGTCTAAAATACACTAAAAAAAACCATAGAAATCATAAAAGGCTCTAAAACCCCATAAAGACACTAAAATCTCAAAAAACGTAAAGAAACTATAAAATTCCCTAAAAAGCCTAAAATACCCTAAAACCCCATAAAAGGCCTTAAAAAGGAGCTAAAAACCCATAAAAATAATAAAAACACTAAAAACTCAAAACACCTAAAAAAAACCCTTAAATACCCTGAAAAGCCTAAAATACCCTAAAAAACCATAACACCCATGAAAAGACGCTAAAACCCCATAAAAACACTAAAAACTCAAAAAACCTAAAAAAACACTAAAATACTTTAAAAAGCCTAAAATACCCTAAAAACCATAGAAATCATAAAAAGATGCTGAAAACATATAAAATACTAAAAACCTAAAAAAAAACCCTTAAATACCCTAAAAAGCCTAAAACACCCAAAAAACCATAAAACCATAAAAAGACGTTAAAAACGCATAAAAACACTAAAAACACTAAGATCTCAAAAAACTTAAAAAACCCTAAAATATTCTAAAAATCCTAATGAAAACCTAAAAAGCCCTAAAAACCTAAGAACACTAAAAACACAAAAAATTTAAAAAACCCAAAAAAAACCCTAAAATACCCTAACAACAATAACAAAAACCCTACAAACCCCAGAGAACCCTAAAAAGCCATAAAAACCCTAAAAAAGCATAAAAGCCTAAAAACCCTAAAAAAAAAACCCAAAAGTACCCTAAAAACTCAATAAAAAAAACCCTAACAATCCTAAAAAAACCAAAAAATTCCCAAAAACCATAAAGATACCCTAAAAACCCTAAAAACTCAAAAAACTCAGCAAACCTAAAAAAACCCTAAAATAACCTTAAAAAAAAGCCAAAAATACCCTAAAAAACCATAAAAACCATCAAAAGACACTAAAAACCAATAAAACACTAAAAACACTAAAAAGTCAACAAACCTAAAAAGACCCTTAAAACCTTAAAAGCCTAAAATACCCTAAAACCCCATAAAAAATCATAAAAGACACTAAAACCCGTAAAAACACTAAAAAAACACTAAAACTCAAAAACCTAAAACCCTTAAATACCCTAAAAGCCTAAAATGCCTTAAAAACCCAGAAAAAACCATAAAAAACGCTAAAATCCCATAAAAACACTAAAAACTCAAAAAACCTAAAAAAACCCTAAAATACCCTAAAAAGCCTAATACACCTAAGAAATCATAAAAACCATAAAAAGACGCTAAAACCCCGTAAAAACACTAAAGTCTCAAAAAACCTAAAAAAAAACCCTAAAATACCCTAAAAAGTCTAAAATACCCTAAAAAATCGTAAAAGGCCTTAAAAGATGCTAAACCCCATAAAACACTAAAAACACTCAAAACTCAAAAACCTAAAAAAAAACCCTTAAATACCCTAAAAGCGTAAAATACCCTAAAAATCATAAAAATCATAAAAAGACGCTAAAAACCTATGGAAACACAAAAAACTCAAAAAACCTAAAAAACCCTAAAATACCCTAAAAAGCCTAAAATACCGTAAACAACCATAAAAACCAAACCGTAAAAACCCTAAAAACACAAAAAACTCAGAAAAATCTAAAAACCCCTAAAATACCCTAAAACCCTAAAAACCTTTAAAAGCTACAAAACCCTAAAACCCTATAAAAACGCTAAAAAACATAAAACCCTAAAAAAGCATAAAAGCCTAAAAACACTAAAAACTTTTAAACCCCTAAAAACCATAAATAGACCTTAAAACCCTAAAAACACTAAAAACTCAAAAAACATAGAAAAACCCTAAAATACCCTGAAAACCCTAAAATACCCTAAAATACCCTGAAAACCCTAAAAACTTTTAAAAAGCGAAAAAACCCTATAAAACCCTGAAAAAGTGTAAAACCGAAAAGACCCTAAAACACTAAAAGCACTAAAAAGTCAAAAACCTAAAAAAACCCTAAAAATACCCTAAAAGCTTAAAATAAACCCTAAAAACCCTTAAAGAGCCTAAAAACTCAACAAAAAAAACCCAAAAACATAATAAAAACCATTAACAGAGCCTAAAACTCCAAAAAAAAAAAAACACTAAAAGCTCAAAAAACTTAAAAAAACCCTAAGATACCCTAAAAATCCTAAAAACTCTTAAAACGTCTACAAACCCAAAAAACCCTATAGAAACCCTAAAAAACCGTAAAAATGCTAAAAAAGCATAAAACCCCAAAAAACCCTAAAACACTAAAAAAAACCCTAAAAATCCTTAAAAAAAACCTAAAAATTCTTAAAAACCATAAACATACCCTAAAAACACTAAAAACACAAAAACTTAGAAAACCTAAAAAGCCTAAAATTCTCCAAAATCAAAAAACCCTAAAACCTTTAAAATGCCTTAAAACCCAAAACCCTAAAAAGCATAAAACCATAAAAGAACCAAAATACCAAAAAAAAAAAAACACTAAAAACATCGAACTCAGAAAACCTAAAAAAAAAGAAAACCCTAAAACCCTAAAAACTTAAAACCCTAAAAACTTTAAAAACTGAAAACCCATAAAAGCATAAATATACCATGAAAAGCCTAAAAACACTAAAAACTCAAAAAACCTATAAAAAACACCTAAAATACCTTGAAAACCCTAAAAACCTTTAAAAAATAAAAAAAAAACCCTATAAAAAACCCTAAAGAAGCGTAAAAACCATAAAAAGATCCTAACACCCCCAAAAAAAAACTAAAAGCTTAAAAACCCTAAAATACCCTAAAAGCCTAAAAACCCTATAAAAACCCATAAAATCCTAAAAAGGATAAAAGCATAAAAGCCTAAAAGCCTAAAAACCCTAAAAACACTAAAACCTAAAAAATCCTTAAAAACACTAAAAATCCTAAAAATCCTAAAAAACCTAAAAATCCCTTTAAAACCATAAGTCGACCCTAAAAACCCCTAAAACACTACAAACACAAAAACCTAAAACCCTAAAGTACCCTAAAACCCTAAAACTTTTAAAAGCCTAAACCCTATAAAACCCTAAAAAGCATAAAACCATAAGGACCCTAAAACCCAAAAAACACTAAACACTCAAAAACCTAAAATGCCCTAAAATACCCCTAAACCCCTAAAAGCCCTAAAAGCATAAAAGCCTTAAAACCCCAAAACACGAAAAAAACCTGAAAAAACCTCTAAAAACCCTAAAAAAATCCTAAAAAAACCTAATAGCCCCTAAAAACTATAAAAACACAAAAAACTCAAAAAACAGAAAAAAAAAACCCTAAAATACCCTAAAAACCATTAAAAAGCCTAAAAAGCCTAAAAACCCTATAAAAACCATAAAATCCTTAAAAAAGCATAAAAACCTAAAAGCCCTAAATAACCATAAAGACCATAAATATACCCTAAAAACACTAAAAACACAAAAAATAAAACCCTAAAATACCCTAAAACCAAAAAAAAAAAAAAAAAAAAGCCTAAAACCCTAAAACCCTAAAACCCTATAAAAATCTAAAAAAAAAAAAAAATAACAACCCTAAAATAAAACCCTAAAAAACAAAAAAGAACGTTAAAACCCTAAAAAAAACCCTAAAAATCCTAAAAAAAACTAAAAATTCCTAAAAACCATAAATAGGCCCAAAAACCCTAAAAACACTAAAACAAAAAAAAAAAAAAAATTCAAAAAACCTAAAAAAAACCCCCTAAAATACCCTTAAAACCATTAAAGCCCTTTAAAAGCCTAAAACCCTATAAAACCCTAAAAGCATTAAAACCTTAAAAAGGCACTAAAACCCCAAAAAAACTCTAAAACTCAAAAACTAAAAACCCTAAAACCCTTTAAAATGCCTAAAACCCTAAAAAGTATAAAACCATAAAAGACCCTAAAACCCAAAAAAAAAAAAAAAAAAACACTAAAAACACTAAACTCAAAAACCTAAACAAACCCTAAAATACCCTAAAACCGCAAAAAATCCTAAAACAAACCTAAAACTCATAAAATCATAAATATACCCTAAAAACCCTAAAAACACAAAAAACTCAAAAAACCTAAAATACCCAAAAAAAACCTTTAAAAAGCCTTAAAAACCCTGTAAAAACCCTAAAAAGCATAAAAACCATAAAAGACCTTAAAACCCCCAAAAATCACTAAAAACTCAAAAGAACCTAAAAAACCGTAAAAACCCTAAAACCCCTTAAAAAGCCTAAAAACCCAAAAAACCCTAAGAAACCATAAAACCCCTAAAAAGCATAAAAGCCTAAAAACCCTAGAAAACACTAAAAACACTAATAACCTAAAAACCCTAAAAAATCCTAAAAAAAAAACCTTAAAACGCCTAAAAACTGTAAATAGGCCCTAAAAACCCTAAAAACACTAAAAATTGTAAATGGACTCTAAAAACCCTAAAAACACTAAAAACTCAAAAAAACCTAAAAAAACCCTAAAATACCCTAAAAACCATTAAAAAGTTTTAAAACCCCTAAAATACCCTAAATCCGATTCAAAAGCAAAATATCATCAACGAATCAAAATAAAAATGAAAGGAAGAAAGGGATACAAGCATTTAGAGTGGTTTGACCCAAGCATTTAGAATGCTCTCTCAACATTCAAAGTAAGGAAAAAAAAAAAGAAGTCTTCTCGAGAGCAAGGATTTGAACCCCTTCTGCTTCCTCCTTCTCATATTTATAGAGTCCCTCCCCTCGAGTAACCGTCCCTTATGGATGTAATCGTCAGTCATGGGTGTAACAGTCCTACCCACATCCACCATTTCTGTGTCTCTTACTCTTCTTTACGCATGTGGCTTTTCACTCCTCCCTGGACATAATCTTCGCTTCCCTTGATGATAATCTGCATCTCATGGGATCATTGACGTGGTGATTCTCTTATTTCATTGGGATTGCTGATGTAGTGTTTTCTTTGTTTTACACGTGATAAATTGAGTCAGGGGTTGGACTTATTTTAACTTGCTCTAGTCCAATGAGCTTCTCCTATGAAGTTAACCTTCTGGAGATTTTACCTCGAGGTATTGAGCTCAACGTACCGACCTCATAGTGCCAAGCCCAAAAGTACCGAGCTCAAAGTATCATACTTAGGGTGTTGAGCCTAAGGTATTTGGCCTAGGACACTTAACCTGAGGCATTTAGCCTAGGGCATTTAGCCTAAGGCATTTGACCTAAGGCATTTTGGGTTAAGGTATTTTGACTTAGGGCATTTTGGTCAGGGCATTTAGCCTGAGGCATTTTGGCCTAGGACATTTAGCCTAAGCCTTTGACCTGAGGCACTTAGCTTGGGACATTTGGCTAGGACATTTTGGCCTAACGCATTTTGGCTTAGGACATTTAGTCTAGGCATTTGACCTAAGGCCTTTAGCCTAGGACATTTGGCCTAGGACATTTTGGCCTGAGCCATTTTGGTCTGGGGCATTTTGCCTTGGGATTTCACCTAAGCCATTTTGGCCTAGGGCATTTGGGCTGAGGCATTTTTTCTCATTTACCTACCTAGGGTCGCCCATGTCACTTATCCATCTTAATATACTAGGCTTAAATTATTTAGCTCGACATACCCAGCTCAAATTATTTAGCTCGATATACCCAGCTCAAAATACCAAGCTTAGGTGCTGATCTCAAAGTACCGAGCTTAACTTACCCAGCTCAAATTGAGCTTCGAGTTTTTTAAAAAAATATGTGGAATGTCGTGTTAAACTTATGATAAATTATTGTATAATAGTTCTACATTACAAAATGTATATATATAAACACACACACATATTACCAATGTAAGATTAGATTCTTAGCACACTACTCATTAAATTTCTATACTACTGCCGGATGCTGATGAAAATGTAACCATTAAAAATTCATCTATTTATATATTTCACTGCAATGCATTACAAGATTGTTGCATGGCGAATTATAGTACTATTTAAGGTTGCTCCTTCAAAGCTTGTCTAATCATGTATACATGTTGAAATCGTGATCTTTGATTTATCATTCTTTTAGGAGAGTATGACAAACATCATATCTCATCTCCATAGGTGATCAAAGTTTATGTCAAAGACTCATAGGGCAAGACGTGGTCGCAAAGTCTTTGGCATTATAATTTGTGCTCCCAAGTAGCATTTAGATTCTTATGATCCAAAGCCAATGTTTTAGCCGAAAAAAAAGAAAAAAAAAATCAAAAGTCAATGCTAATTTCAAGTGATACCCACATCAACATCAACAACCATTTGTCACAATAGAGTGTCCACGTATATCTTCAGGTAGTGTGTACCCCTGGCCCTTAAAAGCATGATCACTAATTGTTGGTGAATTAAGGATGTGTTTTTCATAGTTGCGTGAAATGGACCATATAATAGACAAAGGGAAAGACGTGATAGCAAAGCTTTAGCGTTATAATTTGTCTTCCCAATTACCCTTAAGCTCCTTTCATTCCAAAATGGTGTGTGTGTGTGTGTGTGTGTGTGTGTGTGGGGGAGGGAAGGGCATTATAACTTGTTATGTATCTTCTTGGTGAAATATTAATTAAGGATATTGTAATTCCTAGTTATATGTGAATATATGCGTACCAATTTTAGTGGACTAAGTCATGTTGTGTACCAATTATTAAGGAAATAAAACTATTAAATCCCTATTTAGTTCGTCGATTTGAACTGTATTGATTTGAATAAAAAAATTCTAATATAATGGTTTAACCAATGATTTAAACTGGCGTTTGGTTATACATTTAAAGTTTTAATTCGAACAAAGAATATAATTTGAATTAGTATTTGGAATTTGATTCCAATTTGACTAAAAAAAATTATTATTTATGATTTAAAAAAAATAATAATGCATTCAGACTTACAACATGTATGTATTTTTTAAAGAAAAAAATTTTGTGCAGCGCTTTCTAAAGTATTATACGTTAATTTTTTAAAGATAATCGGCACAAATCATCTCTAATCTATTTAGTCAATTACAGTTAGATGTATCTTTTTTTAATCTTGACAAAACACCCCTCAAACTCCTTAAGGTGCAATTTAACATCTTTCCCTTAACATCCGTCAAATTCCCAACAGAAAATCCCACGTGAGTCATGACCCCTCACATGGCCTTATAATGCGGGGTATAATCGTAAAAGCATCTTGTTGGTCAAATTTGAGCTGAAATTATTCCTTGAGGCTCGCAACATTCTCTTCTGCCGCCCTCTCTCCAAGGAGTTGATGAGAGATCCTGTTGTTGTTTCCACTGGTCAAGTTAGTTTGTCCTCCATTTCGCTTTCAGGACCTTTTTTTTTTTTTCTTTTTTTGTTTGATTTTTTGGAAAACTCGAGAAAAGATTGGAACTTGTTTGAAATTTGGGCGTGAATAGAAATTCGTCCTATGGAGGGCCGCGAAGGCGGGGCCGCAATGGGGAGGGCCACGGCGTGGAGATCTGGTACGCAGAGGAGAGGGCCGCGATGGGGGGCTCGAAGTGTGGTGGCTTTACGGCGGAGGGATTCCGAATCGCTGCAGCAACGACTCTAGTTCCCAGCGGTAACAGATCCGATTAGCGGCCTCAACCACTGAAACAAAAGGTTGTAAATGTGGTCTTTCCCTTTAAATCTTCTCGGGCGTTTGGAGAAGATGGACCCATTCTGGAAGATTCAAAGTTATCCTCTGGTTTGGGATGGGTACTGTTGTCATGTGCTTAGAAGTAAGGCAGCCCATATTCTTTTTGAATATGCTTTGAACACAATTTGATTTTTTTGGCATTGGGATTAGCCCTTTTTTTTTTTTTTTATCTGATATAATTTTGCCTAATATTACCCATTTATGAAATCCATGGTTTCGTTCGAAGAAAAGAAAGTGGTGAAATGGAGTTCTTTTAGTGGTGGTGGTAATTGGGGGTGGCCGGGTGGGTTGCTGCAAGTGGTCGTGAGGTTGTTGCTGGAGGGTGTGTTTTGGGGAATCGTATTTTTCTGTTTTTTTTTTTTTTTTTTTTTTTTTTTAATTCAGAGATTGAGCTTCATTCTCCATAAATTAAATAAATAAATAAAATTAGTTTAAGAGTATTTTGGTCTTTTCAGGAAAGAAGAGAGTCACTTGCATTCCGTTAAAAACTTGGCAGAATATAATGGAAAGGTATAAATTGTACTTGATTAAAAAAAAAAAAGATTAAATTGTCACTTATTAAATAAATAAGAAACTATCTTTGCCAATTACTTAAAAAAAAAAAAAATGATAATGTATAACAAATAATGCAAAAGCTAATATCTCATTGAAGAAGTATATAAAAATCTTTTTAGGCGTTTTTCAATGGCAACAGTGGAGGACAATATAGTGTGGGGGGTGGGGGGTGTGAATGGGAATTTGTAACACGCAAGAACTACCAAATCTCAACTGTTAATGTATTTTTTCAAACCATTCAGCTTGTAAATAACTGATCTAATAGGAAAAGAAAATGTGGTTAAAGAGAAAATACCTGAACGCATAGAGAATGACTTGTTTGAAATATGTGAATATATACAAGTTAGTGATGATAACATTATTATATATTTAGGCAATCATTCTTTTAGTGGCTTTTAGGGCCCAACGCATAGTTCGTTGTCCTATATATATACTCGCACATATATTCTCTCCATTCCGTTTCTAATTTTCTTTTACCGAGTCTTTTTCTTCTCACACATTAATGAAATCAAAACAACAACAACAACAACAAAAAAACATGCCTGCACGTATTTCCCTTGTACGTGCCTCCAACAACAAACCTCCTTATTTCCATCCATTTTTGTACACTCATATCCCCGAGAAAAAAACCCCACTTTCAGTTTTCTCGTCCATTTTCCTTCCATCCAAACAAATCCAAAACCCAAAAACAAAAAGCACAAGGCAAAAACTATGGCCGAGTTTTTCCCATGCAGAAACATATTAGAACCCCATAAACTCTCTTCCTTTTCCCTTCCCTTAATCCTTCTCATAATCTTGATCAACTTCACAATCCCCTCTTCTTCTCTCTCTTCCTTTTCACCTGCTGATAATTACCTCATCGACTGTGGCTCTTCCCAGCAGACCAAACTCTCCGACGGCCGGACTTTCAAGTCGGAGCGCGACACGGCGTCCCTCCTGTCCTCCTCCGACGACGTGCAGATCTCCGCGGATTCCACGTCGATATCGGCCGCAAAAGCATTGTCTTCCTCCATCCCTTCTTCCTCTCTTCCACTGTTCACCACCCTAAGGGTTTTCTCAGAAGAATCCACGTACAGTTTCCACATCTCACAAGCTGGGACCCACTTTGTCCGTCTCTACCTCTTCCCTATCCCCCATGCAACGTACAATTTCACCGCTGCAACGTTCACGGTCACCGCCGATAACTACGTTCTGTTAGAAGACTTCTCAGTTTCTGATTACGCCACTTTTGTTTACAAGGAGTATTTGGTCAACGCCAGTGACAGATTTTCTCTCGTATTCAAGCCGAAGAAGAAATCATTCGCTTTCATAAACGCCATTGAGCTAGTTTCTGCTCCTGATTCTCTTGTCGCAGATTCAGCCACGGCCGTTTTCCCGTCTGGGGTTTTCAATGGTTTATCTAAAAACTATGCTTTTCAAGTTTTTTACCGGTTGAATGTTGGAGGGCCAAATTTAGGTCCTGAAAACGACACGTTATATAGAACTTGGGAATCTGATAGTGCATATAATGCGTTTGCACAAGGGTCTAAGAGTGTTTCTGTGTCTCCAAAAACTGTGAAATACCCAGAAAATAATGGAGAGTTAAGTTTAACCCCTCTGATTGCTCCCAATTGGGTTTATGCCTCAGCTCAGGAAATGCAAGATCCTGTTGTTATGGAACCCAATTTCAATCTCACTTGGAGGTTTAGTGTGGATCAGGGTTTTTCCTATTTGATTAGGATGCATTTGTGACATTGTTAGCTTGGCCCTCAACAGCCTTTACTTCAATGTCTACATCAATGAGATGATTGCGGTGTCTAGTCTCGATCTTTCGAGTCTCACGGGAGCTCTAGCCACCTCGTATTACCGGGACTTCGTGCTTGATTCGGCGAATGTCACGAACAGTTCCATCATGGTTCAGGTTGGTTGTGCTAATCTCCAGTCAGGGGAGAGAAATGCTATTCTTAATGGATTGGAGATTATTAAGATAAGCAACTCTGCTGGTAGCTTGAATGGTACTTTCACCGTTGATGGGAAATACAAAGGGCCTGGTAGTTCAGCACTTAGTCCTATGAAGATTGTTGCGGCTGTCGGGTTGGGATTGGCAGTGACGGCGATGTTTTTGCTCGGTGCGATTTGTGTTCGGTGGCAGAGGAGGCCTCAAGGTTGGGAGAAACGGAAGAGCTTCTCGTCATGGCTTCTGCCGCTCCAAGCCGGCTACTCAAGTGCTAATTACTGGTCCAGAAGGAGCAGCTCTAGGAGGTCTAGTCTCTTTGGCTCTCGCCGCAGCAAAAGTGGCTACTCGGGCTATTTTGCCTCCTCTGTTTGCTTTGGAAGAGTCTTTACTCTCGGTGAATTGCAGGCTGCGACGCAGAATTTCGACGAGAAGGCAGTGATTGGGGTTGGCGGATTCGGGAAAGTATATCTTGGGGTGTTGGAGGATGGAACCAAGTTGGCTATAAAGCGAGGAAACCCAAGTTCGGAGCAGGGGATCAATGAATTTAAGACTGAGATCGAAATGCTCTCCAAGCTCAGGCACCGCCACCTTGTTTCGTTGATCGGGTTCTGTGATGAGCAATCGGAGATGATTCTCGTATACGAGTACATGGCTAATGGTCCGCTTCGCTACCATCTATATGGCTCAAACCTCCCTCCTTTGTCATGGAAGCAAAGGCTTGAAATCTGCATTGGCGCTGCCCGCGGCCTGCACTATCTCCACACCGGCGCAGCACAGGGCATAATTCACCGCGATGTGAAGACAACAAATATCCTGCTCGATGACAATTTCGTTGCGAAAGTTGCTGATTTTGGTTTGTCAAAGGCTGCACCATCATTGGACAAAACACATGTGAGCACAGCAGTGAAGGGCAGTTTTGGATATCTTGATCCCGAGTACTTCAGAAGGCAACAACTCACAGAGAAATCGGATGTTTACTCATTTGGGGTGGTTCTGTTTGAGGCCTTATGTGCAAGGACGGTTATAGATCCTAAGCTGCCAAGAGAACAAGTGAGCTTGGCTGAGTGGGCAATGCATTGGCACAGAAAGGGAATGATTGAGAAGATCATTGATCCTCACATTGCTAGCACCATCAACGGCGAATCGCTTAAGAAGTTCATGGAAGCGGCGGAGAAATGTCTCGCGGAGTATGGCGTCGATAGGCCTTCCATGGGAGATGTGCTGTGGAATTTGGAGTATTCTTTGCAGCTTCAAGAGGCAGCGTCAATGCAGGTAGAAGACAAGAGTGAATGCATGATAATTGGGATGGAGAAACAAAGTAATGGGATTGACTCAAAAGGACTTGATTTTGAGATCAATGATGATTCTAGTGTAACAGTTGAGGGCTCTTCTTTGTTCTCTCACATGGGTCATTTTCAGGGAAGATGATTGATTGATTGATTGATCCCTGGCTGTGATCATAATATAATTTCCAAGTTTGTGATTTTGGTGATGGTTTAGTATTTGCGTGATTGAACTCAAAACATGATATGAACATGGAAATTTCACTTCTAGAACTAGTGATGATTCTCATGTTTATTACATGTATTTCCATAGTCTCAATTGAACGTACCTTTTGCATTCTGCATTGCATTTTGTCTTGTTTGCAAATTCAAATAGTTTACCTTGGGAAAATTTGCAAATTCATATTCGTGGTTGCATCTCTGGTACACATGGGAACAAAAGGTAATATCTATGCTTGGAGGTTTTGTCATTGTTGGACATCCTATAATTTTTCATTTGTGGAAGTAATTTTTCTTTAACTTGCGAAGACTTTTTATTTTTATTTTCAATTAAATTATTTTCCTTGTTCAAAGACAATATATATATATATATATATATATAAAGTTTTAGCAAAAAAGGACGATACAAAGGCTTAGTTTGGAATTGCTTTTTGCTCCTAAAATCAGTTTCTGCTTTAACAAAAGTTGATTTTAGTATTTGGTAAATTTTCTCAACAGTGTTTTTTGAAGAATTTTTGAAGAATCTACAACCAAAATCAGAAGCAGCCCAAAGATAACTTTAGCTTTTAGATTGTGTAGGAATCAACATAGTACAATTAATGAAACTTTCAATATATCTATAATACCCCAAATAAAATTTAAAATTTATAACCTTCTTAATCTAAAGTTCAGACGAAATATAATATAATATAATATAATAATACAATAATATAATATAATTTAATAATAATATTGTAAAAAATAATATTATAATTATATTAATAATTGTAATATTATTATTTTATCATATAATATGATATTATAATAATATTATAATTATTTTAATAATATGACATTATAATTATAATATTATATTATAATTCTAATATGATATTATAATTATTATTTTATAATAATATTATATATTCTATTGTATTGATATAATTATATTTATTATATTAATAATAATATAATAATTAATATAATTAAATTTTAATATAATCTTATAATTTTAATATTATTATTTATTATAGTGTATTACACACGGTTATATAATACATTAATTATAATATATTTGTTTAATATAATATAATAATGATTCTATAATATAATATAATATAATATAATTTTTAATTATATTATAACTGAAATATTATTATTTCTTATCTAATATTATAATATGTTTTATAATATTGTAATTATATTAACCATTTTAATAATATTATTATATTTTATATCATTCATATAATAGGTTATTATATATATTATAATATAATATAATATAATATAATCATACTTTTTAACTATTTCAATTATTATTTTAATGATATTATTATATTCTATATCATAATTATGTAATAATAGATTTTTATTATATTAAATGTAATAATAAAATATATATATATCTATATATTATATTATAATTATATATATATATTATAGTATAATATAATATAGTCATAATTTTTAACTATCCACAGAAATTCAACCTCATAATTTACCAAATGTTATTACACTTATTTTAGAACTAGTACAGCTATTATAATTATAGTTTACTAAACACTCAACTGCTTTTTGTAATAGCTACTTTTTCTTTTAGTACAACTAAAAGTAATTTTTCTGTAATCTACAGCAATACCAAACTGTAATGACCTCAAGAATTAAACAAGTTTAATTATGTTAATTGTGATTTATTAGTGTACCTAATTTAATTTTTCTTAATTAATCAAGAAATTTTAAATTATTTTTAGTATTTATAATTCCATCCTTTTTTTAACAATCTTTTAATATTGTCCTTTCTTTTCTTTATGTTCTCTATTCTTTTCTTTATGTTCTCTTTTCTTTTCTTTCTTTTCTTATTTTTCTCTTTCTCTTTGACTCTCCTTCTCTCGACTTTCTCTTTCTCTTCTCTCTTTCTTTCTCTTCTCTCTCTTTCTTTCTCTTCTCCTTTCTCTCTCTCTCTCTCTCTCTCTCTCTCTCTCTCTCTCTCTCTCTCTCTCTCTCTCTCTCTCTCTCTCTCTCTCTCTCTCTCTCTCTCTCTCTCTCTCTCTCTCTCTCTCTCTCTCTCTCTCTCTCTCTCTCTCTCTCTCTCTCTCTCTCTCTCTCTCTCTCTCTCTCTCTCTCTCTCTCTCTCTCTCTCTCTCTCTCTCTCTCTCTCTCTCTCTCTCTCTCTCTCTCTCTCTCAAAGTTTTCCCTCTCTCCAAGAAGTTTTGAACTGGATCTAAACCAAAAAGAGGATTTTCAAGAAGTTTTCAACCCCAAAGCAAAGATCAAGGTAAAAATTTGAAAACTCACTCTTAATCTTGGATTTTTTTTCTTGGTGATCTAGTTTTTGGTTTGAATTTTGATGAATATTGGTTTAGATTTGATTTTGAATGGATTTTGAATGAAACCATGTTATAATTTGGGGTTTTTGATTCTTTAAACCCCATTTGATAATTGGAACCTAGTTTTGTTGATTTCCTATAAAAATATCTCGAAATTGAACCTGAAATTGCAGGTTTTGGTGATTTTCTTAGCAATTCAGCCATTTTTTTGACCTGATAGAACCCCACCGGTCGACCGATCATCACTCTACCGGCCGCCCGGTGGAGTGACACTTTTCTGCCACCGGTCGATTGATGTGCACTTTCTGAGTCCAAAAATATTTCAAAAACCATGTTTTGACCGCAAAATTCAATGAGAACCAACTTAACTTCATTTGAAAACTCAAAGTGAGTGGTTTAGCCAATTTAATCCATGTTTCCATTCCATTTCTCTTTATTGAACTCCAATTCTCAAAGAATCATGCTTTGAATTAAGAAATTGTTTATGAACTTTGATTTTAAGTTAAGGCACACTAGTTTGATACAATTTTTTAGGATTAAGCTAGGTTGTTTAGATATAAGGATTAAACTCTAAATTGTTATTTTTGATGATGAAGCTAGCGGCACGATTGGACTTGGAGCTTCAAAGACAAGTGGAGTTAGGACTACTTGAAGTTATCCATAGAATTGACATCCGAGAGGTAGGATGTTCTTGTCCAAATCCTTGTTAGCCTGTTTTAAATGTATTTGGCCTATGAAAACGTTTTAAAGATAAAAACGTATTTGAAATCATTGAAAACTAAAGAAAAGTTTTATATGATATTTTTCTTAAAATGAGATATTTTAAGAAATGGTAACAACGTTGATGGCCTAGAAATCGGGATATAGAGATCGTATCCTTAGAGATAGGACCCAAAACCCAGACGGGCCACTACAGTGGTGATTGTCCTTGCAATGGTCGTAAGTAATTTATCATTAAATTACTTGCTGGTGCTTGAAACATGCAATTTCAGTTTATTTTCCTTTCAAAAAAAGGTTGTTTGGTTCCTAATGATTCGTTCGGACTTGTACTTCCATTTATTTATTCAGTTTTATAAAATTATATCATATTGGGCCTTTCACTCACTTTTCTTTGTTTTAAATGTAATTTAACCCCTCCCAGACGACGCTAGAAGTAGCGTAGAATAAGTGGTATTTACCGGTAAGGAAATTCCATTCAAGAAGAGAGAAAGCTGTGAAGTTTTCCTTCATTTTCATTCATTTCTAAGGCATGTATATAAACATTATGGATTATAAACCTTAAATTCTACTAGACTGTGGTTAATGTCAGTTATTTACATTTTTGTATTTGTTTATGTATGCATAATGTGTAAAACCCTGTGGATGCCAGAGGTTGACTTTTGAAATTGATTTGACTCTGATTGTGATTTTAGAAAGTTCGCCTCAATCTTTCTAAAACCTAATTTCCTTAAAAATAGTGAGGTTTGTTTGAAAATTCATATATATATATATATATATATATATATATATATAGAGAGAGAGAGAGAGAGAGAGAGAGACACACACACTATCTTTGACTTTGACTTATACTTAATTACTTTCTTAATCCGTATTTTATTTTGAAATAAGCCCTACGTCACTAACTCCTATTTTAGGGCGTGACATACCAAACTAAGTCAAAGTATGTCCTTTTGCAGACGACAATTATTTTGTCGTTTTTCTGCACAAACGACATGAATGTCTTGTTAACCATAAAGTCTTTTGTTCGACTAAACATAAACGGGTCTACGATAAAGGACATGTCGTTTAAAATATAATCAAGAGTAGAAGTTTTAATGGAAAAGGACACAGATACGAACATGTTATTTGACTAGACATGCAATGATTAGAATGTCATTTACCACAACATGTCGTTTATTCGGCTAAAAAGATGTTAATATCCTGAAAAAGACATGTCGTTCACCTAATGAACGGCAATATAAACGAGAAAGGTCTTGTCGTTTATCAACATAATCGAAGAACAAAAAACTTTAAATGGACAGCAATATAAACGAGAAAGGACTTGTCGTTTATGAACTAAATCGAACGACATAAAACTTTAAATGATTGGATACATCGTCTATCTTTTTTATATATTATTATTACTAGTATCTCTGAACTTTAGAGTTATTCTCTGTTTGTCTCTTAAACTTTAAAAACTCTCACTTTACCTATGAGCTTTGAATTTGTCCCTTTTAAACCCTTTTGTAAGAATTTGTGTTAAAATTAAATATAAAAAGAGGGAGTTAAGTGTGCTTATGTGGTTTTGATCCATTTTTTTAACATAAATTCAAACAGAAAGGTCACGTAATTGCATTATTCTCTTTTTTTCTATTGATTTTTAACATAAATTATAATAGAAACGGTTAAGTGAAAATAATTCAAAGTTTAGGGATAAAATAAAAACTTTTAAAATTCAAAAGATAAACGAGAGTGGCCTTAAAGTTTATGGGCCACCAATGATAAGAATTTTTTTTTTTTTTTTTTTTTTTTTTTTTTTTTTTTTTTTAGAGCCACATATCGGCTATTGAGCGACATACTATCATTTTTCAAGGGATTTATATTTTACTAGTTAAACTTCATGTGTTCCGTGTGGGGAGTAATTGGTGTGTTAATTTTTGATAGTGTTATCATTATTTTTATATATTTAATTAATAAAGATAAAGGTCTTAGTTAGTTAATTAGTCAATACACAACTAAGACAAGAATTTTTATAAGTAATCGCCATTAAAATAACAAGAATTACACAAGAAAAAAACTAAATGAGGACACATCTAAAAAAATATATTTTAATAAGAGCACTCGGAAAAAAAAAATAAAACTATTTAAAAGAAATGTATTCGGAAAGGATTATATCGTAGAGAATTTTTTGGCATAACTAAAATAAAAAAGTAAAAAAAAAAAAGGACGGGCACATAAGAACAATATTATGTTAATAGGAGTAAAGTAAGGAAAAAAGTGCATTAGGAAAAAAAATTATAGATTGAATGTATTAAGAAAATAATAGTTGTAATTAAATAAGATGTAGAGTAAGAAAAATGTACGCTTTTTCAAAATGAAGTTTTAGAAATAAGCCACAATTTTTAAGACATTGAAAAGCCACAATTTTTAAGCCACAAGTTTTAGAAAATGTACGCATTTAAAATCTGAATATAACATTTGAAAAGGTAACTTAAATGAAAAGAATGAGGTAAGAAGCCAAAAAAAAAAAAAAAAAGTTTTAAGACAAAAAGAACCAAAATGAAAAACAAAAAAACAACAAAACAAAAAAAAAAGTTTAGGGCAAAAGGCAAAAAAAAAGTCAAAAATGAACTCAAATAAAAAAGTAATAAGTTAAAGAAAAAAAATGAAAGAGGCTCACAAATAAAAATAAATAAATAAAGAGAGGGTGGGGTTTTCAACCAAAACGTTGTAGTTTTGGTTGAAGTATACCGTGGAAAGTACACTTTAACACTTCTATATTTATTGATTACCCAGTTATACATGTAAGATAAACCTTAACATATACATAATAATTATTCCAAAAAACCGCCTATAATAAGATAATGCTACCTTTAATGGAAAATAAAAAGAAAATGAAATCCTTTTTTTTCTAATTTTTTCCAAACTATAAAAAAATAGAAAAAAATCACAGAATTTACGTTTTTAGAGTGTACGTGTTTGAAATTTTACTTATCATTCTTAATTAATACCCTTTTGTTAGTATATATTTAATTAACTAAAAAAGTTATTAATCAAGAGTAATGAGTAAAAATCACGACTCGTGCACTTTTAAGGATATCTGTCTCTTTTCTCCAATTAAACACAAACTCTTAATCTGGTAACAAAATGGCTAACATATTCTCTACCTTCTAGGATAAAATTATTTTGATACTCTCTATTATTGAAAAATATCTCCTTATTATCTTGTGTTTTAATAATATTAAAACGATACTTTTACTTTTAAAGAAACATTTTTTTTAACTCAATGACCGATTTTTGTGATATAAAATATTTATTTTATCATTCTTACTAATTAAGAATAAATTAATAATTTAAAGAAAATCCTAAAAATACTTTAGAACATTTAAAAAGTAAAAAATTACAATAAGTTAAAATGTTTTCATAAAGGATTTTTAAAGTATTAGTTTCTATTTAATTAATAAAAATGACAGTTTAGACATTGTATATTTCCAAAGCCAATTTTAGTGTGCCAAATTAAGAATGTTTCTTTAAAGATAAAGATATCATTCTAATATTATTAAAAAATGCAAAGTACTAAAATAATTTTATCCTTTAACTTATTGACGAAGTCCCCAAACCCATGCACCGCTCACGTGATTGCAAATGGAAGGCAATTCGTTTCAAGCCATGTTGATAAATTGTCTTTAGAGAGAAAACTAAAGGCCACTTGAAAATAGTAATAAAAAAAAAAGATTCTCTCGTATGTCTGACGTATCTGTAGATCAAGTTTTTTTAATTATTAAATCTGCGTTTTTTTTTACTTTTACGTGATTTTTTTTAAATCCAACAGATAAAAAACTTGACATATTGATATGTTGACTTAGTAAAGAAGATGTAAAATAAAAAATAAAAAAGAATTAAGTTATTTAACAATTCGTCTATATCCACGAATCAAAGACATTGTTTTATTTTGTGAAGTGCAAACCTTAAAAGTGAATTAAACTCCCTTCTGAAAAAGAAAAGTGAACTAAAGTCAATCAGAAACTTGATTAATTTAGATTAAAAAAATACACAAACAATTAACTACGAAAATAATAATGGCGTATTATTTTAATTTAAAACTTAAGTTTTAACTCTTGTCCTATGAAAAAGTTCTTGTCTCCATTGCTAACACGACTCAAATTGCTTATTTACTTTTGCTTTCAGTTTTACTTACTGGACGCCTTATCAAATTAGGAGTTTTTTCAGTAGGTTGTCCGGCGATAAGATTAGATTTTTAACTGTTGAATCTAATCAAAATCAAATTATATTAAAAAAGTATACATAACAGATTTTTTCTAATAAAAATCTGATGATTAAAAGATAAAAAAATTACTGATAATTTATTTTTTCTTATCCTATTAAAGAAACTCACTATCAAATTTTATAACTGAAAGGTGAACAACTCAATGTATACCTAAAGTTACTAAAGATGTACAATTCAAATTAGATTGGCACGTTGAGTAGTCTACGCCTAGGTTCTTAACACTTGCTATTATCACATGGTAAGGCTTTCGTGCGGATAATGTGCCTAGCTGCGTAAATAATTAAATTGGCCAATAAATTATACTTATCCAAATGGTTAAACAGTAGTCTCACTAATTTTGTCCTCCATCAGAAGCAAACATTATTGCTTTTGGTGAGTAAACCAAAATTTATGTTGATGTAGTATTTTTTTTTTCAGAAAAAAAAAAAAAAAAAAAAAAACAAAAAAAACTATGTGAGATATTAATTAGTCCATGTAGTGTCTCATCGGATATCGCAGCTTAGCCGTTAATAATTTACAAAAGTAATTTTTGGTTTAACTTATTTAGGAAGGTGTAACTGCATTTTTATTTAAAGATAAATTGTACGAATAGTCACAAACTCTTTAAAATGTGACAGTTTAGTATTCAAATTTTTTTTAACGAAACGAACCCCAAACTATTTAAAAGGGTGCAATGTAGTCCTTTCTGTTAGACGCCGTCCAAAAAATAACGGCATAATAACCTAAAATGATGACATTATGTTCCCCTACTTCTTTATGAGGTGATTTTTTTAGTCTCAATCAACTTTAATAGGTTAAGATTTGATCCCTATTTTTGAAGCGTCATTTAACGGAAACGAAAACATCGCACCCTTTTAAATAGTTTACGGCTCATTTCGTCAAAAAATAAATTTGAGGACCAAATTGTTACCTTTTGACAAGTTTAGGGACCATTCATGTAAATTACCCTTTATTTAATTTTATTTTTCATTCAAATTATTTATATTATTTTCATTTGAGAGGCTTTGAAAATCTAGCGCAAAATAATATCAAAATGGATAAAATTGGGCCACAAATCAACACCTTTCTTTTCCAATTTTTTTCTTTTTTAGCATTTGTTTAGTTTTAATCTTAAACGCAAGCACGTGATTAATTTAAAATAATGGTCAACACAAATTGTTAAAAAAAAAAAGAGAAGCAAAAAAAGCGACATAAGAGAAATGAAAATAATAACGGGGAAAATCTTAAACAAAGAGAGAGAGAAAATAATTTAACGTTTTTTTTTTGTGTTTTAAATTAATCTATTTTATTTTGTTTAATTTTTTATTTAATTGATGTGATTTTATTTTACTTTAGCGTATTTTATTTAATCTTATTATATTTTTATTTGAGTAATATTACAAATTTGGCACAAAACGGTGGTGAAACGGACAAATTGGACTTTAAATCAATTCAAAATAATAAATGAATATAATAAACCTAAAAATTAAAAAAAAAAATAAACTAAAAATGCTCTGAAATGGTCCGATCAAAAATTTTGACGGCTCAAATTCGCATGTGAGAAGCACGCGCGAGTGAGGAGCGTTCAACAAGAGTGGTAGCTGCGTAGTGGTGGGCCCCGCCACTTTCTCCTTCGGCCGGCTAAGAGTTGACACGTGGCAACCTTCATGCGAAAGCCCCTGCCCAGGAAAGAGAAAAGAGAGGGAAAAGAAGGGCAAACTCGGCAATTCAATTGCCAGTGGTGGGCCCGGCCACTTTCTCATTCAACCAACTGATAGTCAACACGTGACAACTTCTATGCGAAAGACTCAAAAACCCCTGCCCAAGAAAGAGAAAAGAGACAAAAAATGAGCAAATTTGGCAATTCAAAATTAATGGACAAAATCGGGATTTGGGGAATTTTACTGTACAATGTATAGTAAAATAAAAATGTGAGTCTGTGAACAGTGTTCCATGCCTTCTTTTTAGTATATTTATAATGTGGCTTTTTCTAATTTTCCACCTTTTTGTGGTCACGTACATTTAGGCCTCGTTCACTTCACCGATTTGAGTTTTTAGTTTTAGGTTTCTACAGTAAAAGCTCTTAGAAAATGTCACATTAAAATTTTCTGCTACAATAAAAAGCTCTCAGAAAATGTCACATCTCAGCTCGAATCGAAAACTCGAATCCGCGAAGTGAACGAGGCCTTAATTGTATTGATGCAAGAGCTCATAATTCCTTGGTGCATGCTTGAGAGTTTCAACTTATAGACCTTATATATCGCTTTTATCCATTTATTTTATTTAATTTATTGTAATCTTGGATTACTGGTATACCGCTATAATTAAACAGAATTGGATTATAATATAAATCATGACTGGTGACAAGTATTATATTGACTCTCCTATTGAAAAATCAAATGACAATAGATATTGCCATTTGCCAAATAATTCAGAAAAAAGCCTTGCTGCCTTAATTAATTAGCTAGTGATCAACCCAAAAAAATTGATTACTCACAAAAATTTCCTAGCCCCATCTAGCCATGACAGATCACTAACCATAGAGATGGGAATTATCCGAAATTAATATATTGAGGCCTTCATTTTCAAAAGGTAGTTGGATTTGCATTAACTTTGCTATGTTAATCACCTCATCCAGTCAAGTATATAAACCCCATTTTGAATTCTCAAATTCACCAATAATCTTAAATAAGTACACATCTTATCATATATACTATCAGAGCACAATATATAATCAGCTAGCAAAGATGAATACCAATTACTCTAGAGTTCTTCTTCTCTTTACACTATCTCTTGTTTTTGCTACTTCCATGATTTCCACCACTAATTCTAGGAAGCTTTTGTGGTTCAATTTACAGCCCGGAATCCCTGGATTTTATCCCGGCATCACACCCGGATATCCGCAATATCCCATCGGATCCGGCGTAATTCCTGGAATTATTCCAGCAAGGGAGAGCGTTGTTGGTCCTGAACATGCAGCATCGCCATGAATATATCATAAATCACAATTACACAACTTCTTACTGCATGAACATAAATATATAGGTTAATTATAATAAGTTCATGCACGTGTATTTTGTGTATATATACTAGTATTTCGCTATGCTATCTTATACATGTAGGATATATAATATCCTTCAGTTCGTTAGTTTTTAAAAGTTAGGCTTTATGTTATAAAAATAAAGGGTATGTGTAATAGTTTATACGTCTCCAGATCTAGCTATATATATGCAATATGTATGTACTTACATGCATATTTCAAAATAAAAACGTAAGGTACCATGTAACGCTCTGTAAAATGGGCTTCATATTATAATTATGAATAAAAGTGTTTATCAGTTGGTTTACTTTCTACTGTCAGTAACGAAGAGTATGGTTCTTTTCCATATATGTTTTTGTTTCTCATCGACCATCGTCAATATGTATTCTGTACGCATGTTTCTGTGATGGTTATATATATATATATATATATATATATCAAATATAAAAATTTGTTTATATAATGAGAATTCAATCTTATTAATTTTTTTTTTATGAATTATCTACTTTATTATAATTATCGGATTAATATTTTATAAGTTTAGTGCATGTGTTTTATATTTATATTTAATTAATATTAAATCGATGCTCTTACTCTAGAAAACACCTTTTGAGTACTCCGTCTCCCTTTTTTCAGACTTTAATTAGCTTATGATCTTTCAAAAACAAAAAACAAAAAAAAAAAAAAAAAAAAAAAAAACACTTAGAAATTGTTCTCTTCAATACCCAAAAACAAAAAAACAAAAAAACAAAAACAAAAAGACCTTTATGCCTTTTTAAGAATGATGTGGCTTTTAAAACTATGGTTTTTAGACGGCAAGATAAAATAGACTTAAGAAAACATATGGGACGTGATTTAAATTTTCTATAAAATTTAGAAGTCCTTTAACAATTCTATTTTTAGGGACCAAAATGGTTAAAACACGGAAATTTAAAGACTAATCCGTCAATAATTAAAAATTGTGGACTAAATTGACCCAATGATCATAATTCAAGAACAAACAACACTAATAACGACAATTTCATCAGGGAAAAAAAAAAAAAAAAAAAAAAAGACACCCTACTACCGGTTGGAAAGCGACAACAAACTTTACAAACAAAAACGACATGCGATTTTGTCAATTCAAATCTCAAAAAAAAAAAAAAAAAAAAAACAACAACAGCAAAAAATCCTCTCTTCTTTGAAATGTCAATTACCATCCCTATAAACGACAACACGATCTTTTACCTTTTCACCTGTTTAAAACAAATCAGAGAGAGAGAGAGAGAGAGAGAGAGAGAGAGAAGCTTTGGTCGCAACTGGTAATTCTTCATTGCACGATAAATTGAAATTAATTAAAAGCAAAAGACAACGTATTTACTTTTTAATTGAGGCCTTTGTAAAAATAGCCTTTTTAAAAAATTTTATTAGTAAAATAACTTCTCAAAAATTTTTATTTGCAAAATGACCTCTTTTTACAAAGAATGAGTAAATGTCTTTCTTCATAAAAAATAAAAGAATGTCATTTTACTAATTTCACTTTGTTAGATAGTCATTTTAGCATATTGCCCCTTTTTAATTCTCTTTTGTCAAAGTTTTTTTATTTTCATTTTTCCCGATTGCTTACTACAGAACAGCTTCTTCTTCTTCTTCTTCTTCTTCTTCTTACCAGTAGAATTGAAGCTCTCAAAAATGGTGTTGGACGACTTTCCACAAGACCCAAACGACAGAGAAGAGATCAAGCCCTGGACAATGGTGGTGATCCGAGACTCCGTCCCCAAAACTGAATTCTCCGTCTTCCCTCCGATCAACCACGAAAATCTCCACCTTTCTTCACGCAGTAACCATGAGAAAGAAGACCCATTTTCACCGCCCTTCTCGTTGTCTCCTTCTTCCTCTTTGGCGTCTTCGTCCTCGTTTTCGTCGTTCTCGCCGTCCGACTCGGATCTGTCCGACCCGGATTCGCCGGTGGCGTCCGAATCTCTGGTCAAGAGAAGTGGCGAGGTCGGTCGGTGGTGGGTGGGGATTGGGCTTGAGGTGTTGAGGGCGAGGGTTCTGAGGCTTGTTTCGTCGTTTGGAGGCAACGGTGTCGTTTGGTGGAAAGCTTCGTGCTTTGCCGCCGGCGCGGGAATTGCGGCGGCGGCGGTGATGCTCTGGTCGTTCTACGTTAGGGCTCGGCACCGAAAGAGGGTGAAGAATTTGATGGCCGTTGTGAGAGAGAAGGACGAGGTTAGTTTTTTTTTTTTTTTTTTTTTTTTTTTTTTTTTTTGTTTTGAGGCGTGATTGATTAGTCACTTCTCTGATTGAGTTCTTGATGTTTGTGCAAATGCCTGTGCGAAAATATAATAGTTGATCTTGATGATATTGTTTTGTCTATGCATTTTACAAAAAAGATCATAATTGTTCTGTTTAAGGCTCACAATTTGCGTAATAATTTTGGCGGGGAACTATATCCTGTGTTTGGCTTAATTATTTGAAATGAATATTTGGTTGAAAAAAAAAAAAAAGTGGGGGGAGGGTGATCAACCGTAATTATCTTCAAAGGTATATATGAAGAAATAACTTCTTACATTGGGAGAAGTCGAACATTGAGTTAGTAGCCTGAAATTGGTCTCGAGGACACAAATCAGAGACCTCCCATCTACCAAACTACGTGGCAGTGTAAGCCTAATGTCAGTAGGCTACGAACTCGCTGTTAATTATTTGAAAGTATTAATGCTAGATTAAGTTAAATAAAAGATTTAAATTGAAGAATATTTTGGTGCTGGGCATTGAGAATCAGAAATATGTTTTCTGGACCCTGTTTTTGATTTGTCATTGTTAGCTCGAGGACATTGGCCTTTTTTTTCTGTTATCATTACTGTGTCTTCTTCTCTTATAATGTCTTTGCACTAAACATTGCATTGGTCATTTGCAGAAAATCAACCAACTACTGCACCAGATTGCTCAGCTGAATGAAGTGCTGACAGCCCGCCACAGAGTTCTGGCTTCAAAAGTACCCAATTGAAAACCATTGCGTCTCACTGAAAAGTTAGCTTAGTAGTCAAGGAAACAATTTTTTGTAGCAGTTTACGAGTTACTATTATAAACTTGGAGTTGAAAGAACTAAGGGCCCGTTTGGCAAATGTATTTAAACCCGTAATTCTGATTCTGTTATAATTTGAATTTAAAAATTTCTCATCACTGGTTCTCTCAAAAAGTTTCCGTCAATGAATCAGAATTACTAACTTGAATGCGTGAACCGACTAAGCAACTTTTGATATAGACAAAGTTATCATTTTATTTGATCCTCAAATCCCTATGATCAATGGTGAAATGATTGAGCTCTGTAGACTGCGAGTACGGATTGTTTGGCTTAAACAAAGAACTGGCACCAAAGATTTGGGTCCATTCATTTTACCAATTCGAGTTTAGAATTCGAGTTTTATTACAATAAAATTCAAAAACAGACACATCTAATTTTTTTGCTATAGTAAAAAATTCTCACATAAAGTCACATCTCAACTCAAATCAATGAATTAAACGAGTCCCGTGAAACATATGGGTTGTAGAAATAAGATTTTCATAATGTTATTCTTGTAATTCATTATGTTCAAGTCAATTTGTTTGTAACTACTGTTTGGTCTATGTTTGGGGCTAAATTTTGTGTGTGCATTAGTTATGGGATACCCAATACTATTCTTTTTCAAAACCTTCTGCTCATCTTTATTTTTGTCTGATGATTTTTTGTTGTATTCGTAGTATTTAGCAAAGTTTATTTCGTAGTATGTAGTTGAAAAAGTGTCATGAGGTGAATTGTATCTTTCAGAGTATGGTGAAGACCCAAAAGAAACCAAGACTGATTCTAACGCTATTTTGTCTGTTGTGGCTTGTTTTGTTCTTCGTAAAGGGAGAAAAAAATTGTTATTCAGACTCACAATGTTGTTCTTTGTTAATTACCAAGAAATAAGAATCGTATTATGCTATTTGTCACCAATGGTCATCATCACTTTTTTTTTTTTTTTTTTTTTTTACCAGTTAGAATTCCTTTTTCCTTTTTAGTTCTGTCTTTCGTCGGATAGTGAAAAATTGACTTGCTGGTTTTGTTTGTAGGAGTCTTGCTTTGGACGCCATACAGACAATAAGAGAAACGACATGGAAAGATATATTGGCAAAAGTTTGGAAGCCTACAATTTCCGGTTCTAGCAATTTTCAGGTGTAGATGTTTTGCATTTTGTTTGTGTAGCAATATTGGGCGGCCATAGAATCTGTAGCATTTCGAAAGAAAATTCTCCTGAGGTGTAGGAACCCGAATCATGGTCTTGACATGACGGCCAAAAACAAGCAGCCAAAAGCAGAGAGACTGCCAAAGATCTATACAATTGGATTTTTGCTACTTTTTCCAGCTTTACTGCACAGATACTATAATGATAAAAATTCAAAGTTGGAACTTCGGTACTCAATCCCGTTTGGAATTATTTTATAAGACTATCATTGATTCGTTCAGCACAGTAAAACACCGATGTGATCTTTCACTATTGCCTTATGACAGAGAGAAGTTGGGGGGGCGGGGGGATGGGACAGAAAACAGCATCAAATTTAATCTTTGGCTACTTTTGCACTTTATCCAGGCAAATGAAATGAACAATTAATGCACGAAGGGGCACATAGTTCCGTAATTATACAGAATGTACACCAGCTTGAACTCAAAGATGATTCCAAAAGCGATGAAAAGTTAAACTAGATCCATAAGCACATTAAAACATGATACAAATATGAACTCAATGGGACAGTATAATGCGTTTTGACAATTTCCAATCCTTTATGGATAACTTCAGATCACAGTACAAAGATGATATTAAATTTATGAAAGAATTCTACCCTATTGTTCTCAGAAGCAGTAGCAAAAAAGACAACAGGACAAATAAAAACTGACGTAAGAAGTGAACTGTTATCAAATCTTAAATCTCCTCTTCAGCTGATGAATTACAACATTACCTACAGATTATCTCACATAATGAAGGCGTATAAATTACTCGCTAGCTCTGTGATTCCCTGCTCTCGTGCACTGGATGCCGTCGAATATCAAACTTGTCGACAAACTCCAGAGGATTGACAGTCTCATTCCTAATCCTCTTGATCTTGGGGCTCAACAAGCCCCTATGCCTAAACCCATACAGCTGAAGCACCTGGTTATCGGCGAAATTAAACGCCCTCTCCATGCTGCTCAAACACCTCTCAACCGGGTAATCTCCATAGCTCCCACAAGGCTTGCAGCCCACAAAATGAGTCACAAATGGCCACCTCTCATCGCCCAGTCCAGGATGATACTTCTCTATCATCTCCTCATACCGATCCACCAAACCAGCCCAATATCCGTGCAAATAATACGAATTCTCCAAAAAGACCTTATCCATCCACTGATCCTTCTGCGAAAGCAACAAGTATATCAAAGCCGACTGATCATCGGCCTCAAACGCCGGCCTTCCCTTTAGATTCGCAGTTAAAATCCTTCCCGCTTCCTCCCGAATTGGACCCTTGGGACCCATTGGAGCCCAAGCATCAAGCAAATCCAAAGACCACTGACAATTCCTAAACAGGAAACTACCCGTGTTCAACGCAATCCATGATTTCTGCTCGAACATCAAATCGGGGTACCCATGAACCACCAAGTTATAACTATCATACTTCTTAAGCGGAATCTCAAACACCATATCAGTAAACAAAGCATCACTATCCATCCACCAAATCCACTCAACCTCCGGATGCGACAACATTAACCTCCTAATCAATGGCAATTTCGCCCAATAACCAGCAAGTTCCTTATCCAAATGAGCTATGTTATACACAATCTCAATCCCATGGAGTCTACAATAATCAATCTTGTTCTTAATCGCTTTCAACAAGTAATGATCACCAATCGGATTATCACAAGGCTTAGGAGGCGAACCAGTAACGAGCAAGATCCGAGGCTTACCATTAACAAAATTCGGAAACTCCGGATTCGAATCGAGCCAATTTCTCCTCTCCTGATCCCAATGCCCGATCTTTGGCCCGAGCGTGTATGTCGCGTTAGGGTTGATCTCGGACTCGGCGAGGTCGTCGGGATCGTTGGGGTCGCCGTCGGAGCGGATCTCGGCGAGGATCCGGTTGGTCTCCTCGATGATCTCGCGGTTGGCGGCGTCGTTGTCGGAGCCGCCAAGGCTTCCGACGCCGATGGTGCCGCGGAGGACGAGGATGGTGACGAAACCGCAGAGGATGGTAATCTTGATATTGTTGAAGGTCTTCTGGATCTGGCGGCCGCGGGGTAAGGCGGCGCCGAATCGTCTGCCGTTGGGGGCTGAAGAAGCGTTGGTCGTCGTCGTCGGGAGAGCAATCCCTCCGGTTCTCTTCTGAGCTGAGAAGCTCTCTTGGCCCATCTCTCTCTCTCTCTCTCTCTCTCTCTCTCTCTAGAAATTGGAAGCTTCGAAGAAGTTTGTGTAGTGAATGAAGGAAGTGATGAGAGTGTTTAGGAAGTTTGGGAATAAGATCGGAGCTTGGGTTCGGCCATGGAAATGGTGGGTTTTGATGGGGTAGAGCTTGAGAATGAAGCGAGAGAGAAGAGGGAGAAATTGTGTCTCCTAACACCGATTGTTATTTATTTATTTATTTAATATTATTATTATTATTATTATTATTATTATTATTGCTAATCAACACCGATTGTTATTTATTATAATGCTTGTTTATGTGATCGTACTCATTAATAATGCTTGTTTATTATAATGCTTGTTTAGTTTTAAGTTGTCTGATCCTAGTACTTATTGTTTAACATGTATGAAAATTTGAATTCTAGTCAATTATGTTAGAATTGAAAAAAATAAATAAAAGAAAAATCTATATGTGGCACGTACAAAGTCGTGAAATTTAGATATTAAAAATAGCCTGATATTTACCTTATCAGAGCATCTCCAATATGTACTCAAATTTGATGTCCAATTTTAGTATTTTAATTAGTATTTAATCAATAAAATATGTCATATGTAAAAAATTTAAATTGTTTTTTAACTAACTTTTTTATATTTATCATTCTGAGGTCGGTGGTCCAGCATTTTAGGCGGGTTGTCAACCTCTAAAATTTTTTGAAAAGATCATAGAGGCCACTAGCGTTGAATTCATGTTGACAGAAGTGTGAGTAGTTACCATAATGGAGTTGTTTAAGAGGAAGACGTCATTCTTCTACTGTAAAAATAAGACACATTAGTCGCAAGATTCCATTAAAACTCAGGGAACTAGGTCATAGAAGGAAGGTGAGAAAGATGGACCGGCATGTGTGGCAATCGTCGTCTATCGACAACGACGCATGAGATCCATGCGTCGTTGTATTTCCAACACTTCCATTGTTGTTTCAGGTGTTTTTTCTGGCGCCAATCCTGCCATGTTTCACATATTTCTAGCATTTGAGGGATTGTTTTTTGGGATTTTTGTAAAGTTTTTATAGTTTTTATATTTTTTGTTTATGTTAGTGTTGTAATAACAGTGATGATTTCTCCATCTACCAGCGTTTTGTCTCAACTAGAGGGTGGTTTTTCTACCGCTTTTATTTGTATTGCGTGGTTTGGGTCCATTTTGGGACTAGGATGTGGCTCATCTTGAGTTTATTTTGTGTGGTAGAATCATGTTATCGTGCCACTTATTGGTGGAGTCATCTCCTTTATTGGGTTAAGGGTGCGCTTATATTGTCTAGTTGTGTGAATGACATCCATTTTTAGGACTTTGGATTTTTCATGTATCATAGCCCTTTAGTCGCTATTTAACAAATTTTCATTACCAATTGATTATAAAAAATGTATAATATTATTTTAAATGCTATATTAATTTTTTATCATTATTATTAAGTTTTAAAGTTGTAAAAATAAACTTTTTTAATTTTAAAATAATTTGAAAAATGTCAATATTTCCTTTTCCTCCAGTACACAATCTTCTTCTCTTCCAATCTCCACAGGAGCTTCTCGATCGGAAAGTTTGTTAGATTTGTTCCAATACAAGTCCATGGAGACAAAAGTTGTAATGGACCTCTTATGGTCTGTCTTGCACTTCAAGCACGCCTGGCTTTGACGCGTGAACCTCAGCCTTTTTCTCTCATTAGGCAACTGACCAGGCAAGAAGCTTCCTCTAAACAAAGAGAGAAAAAAAGTTGGCTTTTCCTTTTTCTTTTTCCTTCTCATTACTACTTGTATAAAACATTATTTAATTTTGTCCCTACTACATATGACACTGATAAACCATAAAAACAACAATCCAAGGTTGATAAAATTTTGTTATTATGTTTTTTTCATAAAAAATTTAAATTTAAAAGGTACTATGAGTGATTCTCACAAAATTTAAATACAAAATCAAAATCACTTATTTAAACTCATGAGTTAAACGGCCTTAAATACCGTCACGAAACTTTATTATTATAATGCTTTGGACCTTAGTATTTTCTTTAGAAGTACTTACAATTAGAGTAGTATAGATCCATTGAAAGGCCGAACGCGTGGAAAGCACTCTCTAGTGACAATGTGTCTAGTTCTCAAATGTGAGTTGAGATGGGTTGAAAATATAGGGGCCCGACAAGAACCCTTTTCAGGAACCATGTCAAACCCTTCATGCCCATGTGGCCATGTGCCAAATTTCAGCTGTGTCTTTGAAATTAATTGATAGCAGCACCTTCCATTGATTCTCATTACAAAAATATTAATCATACTACAAGGATAAAATCTCATCACTCACAAAATAATAAATCTCACTGAATTAGATATCAATTACTCATCTAACGGGACCCACTTCATATGAGTATCGAGATTATTGATAAGAGTGCTCTTCTCATTAATCTCTCTCTGTATACAATACAAATGGTGTGTTTCAGACTCTCATTAATAAGAGTAATTTGTTGTGCCTGAGAGGTTAAGATCAAGCCTTACCCCAAAAAAAAAAAAAAAAAAAAAAAAAAAAAAAAGAGAGAGAGAGAGATCTAGAGTCCAAAAAATGGTGCGCTCCACCCTATATTTTTAGGAATGTTGCGCTTATCTCTTTTGTTTTACAAATCTCATCAAAAATTTCAGCAACAAAACTTTTGAGGGGATTAGAGGAGGCTTGTAACACGACTTGTAAAACAAAAAGGATAGTTTTAGCATGACGTGCAATATAAATCCTAAGGAACATAATGTAAAACGCAACTATTTGTGTGAAGTCATATTTGGATGCAACAAATGAAATAGACAGAAGGTAAAGGGAAATCGGATTGACAAATTGGGTTTCTCAGAGCTGTCACAGCAAGTACGCTAGGAACGGCAATTGTGGGCAGGAGAATGTTTATGTGACGCAGTTCTAGGAGGACAGAATTTACCTTTTACCAGATTCTTTGTTTGGGACTTCAATAAACACTGGTCCAACATTTGAGAGCTTCATAAACTCAACCCAACCACTATTGATTATGCAAATCATGTTTATTCGATAAATAGGTATCTAGTCACTACAGAAATTTGACTGAAGAAACCAGTATTGAAAATCAAAAGTGCAGTTTTTATCTTTTGACCATAGTTCCTTTCAAAATGTGGGATTTTTTTTTTTTTTTTTTTTTTTTTTTCAGTGAGCATGAGGTCTGAGGATTGAGATTTTTATCAACTAGATACATGAAAGCATAACAGTCTCCACAATAACAAGAAAAAGGGTTGAATAGAATTGTGAAAAGAGATTTACATTGTGATTTAGCAAGCTTCTTTTGAACTTTTCATCCAATAGGTGAAAAAGTGGTCCAGAGATCTTGTATGCATTTGCCGGCTAAACAACACCACCGATTCAGCTTCCCTGACAAAATATGAACCAATATATAATATTAACAGGTGTTCAGTTCATCTCAAAGGAGGGTCGGCACAAAATAAAAAGTTAAAAAAAAAAAAAAAAAAAAAAAACATCATACCTCGTCCAAACATTTCTCCTCGAGTTTGGTATTTTCTTAAAGATTCATCTTCAAAACCATGGTTTATTTGATATAATCAAGACCAAATAATAAAAAAGACAGCCAAATCCATTTCGTTTCGACAAAGGAATTCTGGATATTTAGCAATGCAGTTGCTATTTGCATTTTCATGAAATAAAGCTGCCAATTTAAGCCGCACCGGCCTTATTCTTTTTCTTGCTAGCAATCTGCTTCTTCTTGTTCTTTTTCTTGTATGATTTTCGCACATTCTTTTTATTCATAGTAATCTTCTTCTTCTTGTTATTGTCTTTGTCATAGGTGAATCCTACTTTCTTTGTACCGCTATTGATCTTCTTCTTGTTTTTATTTTCGGATGAGGTGGATTCGTCCTGGCTTATTTTCTCTTCCTCTTTCCTAGTTGGCTTGAAAACCTTGGTGATTGATGGGTCTAAAACATCGCTCGAGCAGCGAAAATCAACGCCCATATTCATGGCCTCATCCCAAAGCTCTCTACCCTTTTCAAAGTCCCCTCCTCTACAAAGCTTTGGTATGAGCACATCATAAACTGGTCCATAACCACCCAATGAACTTTTCTTCATATGCTCAAATAACTCAAGAGCATAATATGGTCTCTCAACTCCACAAAGAACACCAATCAAATCATAGTAGAACTTACAATTTGGGACCAACCCTTCTCCTATCATCTCATCCACTAGCTTATTTCCTTTGCCAAACCTCATGGTCAAATACAAAACTCTTATAACTAGATAATAACTCATCCAATCTGGAGAACAACCCGCCTGCTTCATTCTCTCGAGAATTTGACAAGCTTCCTTTACTCTTCTTGCCCTTCCCAGACAAGATAGCAATATATTGTAACTGATCGAGGTCGGTGCGATCATGTAGGACCTCATTTCCATCATCACATTCAAAGCCTCAGGCACAAGACCGGAAGGATTGCGTTTAAGGTTTCTTTCACACAGACACCTGAGAAATGTGTCGTAGCAGAACAAATCCGGAGTTATCCCAGCTGACTTCATCTCTTTGATAATTCTCCGTGCTTCCTTCACATTCTCCTGCTCGGACCACCCATAAAGAAGACTCCTATAAATGCAACGGTCCATACCGGAAATCCTATCCTTGTGGTGCCAAACAACCCCTTCAGCTCTCTTCGCGTGTCCTTGGGCACAAAGAGCGTTGACAATGGCCGCGACTGTGAAACTATTTTGCGGGCATTTGTACTTGTCCAAGTTCTTGAAAATACCCAATGCCTCATCTTCTCTCCCCAACTTAACTAACGTCTCGGCTACAATAGCATATGTCTGGCTCTCCAACGCCCGGCCCTCCTTCTTAAGATCCGAAACCAATATCTCCAGTGCAGTGTGATCCTTCTTCCCCGCAAACACCCGTATCGCGTGGTTATAATCCTTGTCCTCCAAATCACACTTCAAGTTCTTGTGGGACCACAAGAAGAACCTGAGCAATCTCCGAGTGGGTGCTTCGGTTTTGCAAGAATCGATGACTTGGGTCACAAGCGATGACGTCAAAGAGTCTCTGAAATCACTCAGACTTGACTCCAGATCATCGAGACCACCAATGGTCCTCGAAACAATTGTGCATAGCTCTTGCAGCCGAGAAGCGGACGACAAATTTGAGTTAGGAAGGCACGACAATTGCCTGAACTTTTGAGCAGTGAAGCTCCTTAGTAAGAAGTAATGCCATCTTGATTTGGATATCAGATACATAATCACTCATTCAGTAATTTCATCAAACAGTTGATATGCAAGCTTTTTCTCAGTTTTTAATTTCTGAAATACCTACCCATCTACAACTGAAAAACAGAAATTCTGATTTGAACACGAAATTCACAATCTTCATTCAGTAATTTCATCGAACAGGTGACATGCAAAACTATTGTTGAAGAAAACTTGGGCTCTTTTTCTTCTTTCCGTTTCTGATTTCTGAGATCCTATTACCAGACGAACGACATTTTGACTTGCGAAACAAAAACGACACGTGCTTGTCAGAAAGTTTCTCGTGGGTGGTCTATCTGTAATTTAACCGAAATTCAGGGGCTTTGTCATCTTTATGTTTACGGCACACCAAAATAGCAAAACATCGACGAAGCTTCATGCCCAATTACGCATTTCAACCCTTCAAAGTCCCCAAATTCGTCTCCAAGATCGTCCTCCGATCAAATCTCCGATCAATCTCCATCGCCGGTCCGATCCCGATCCACGCATTCTCCTTAATCTCTCGAATATTTCACGATCTTAGCAGAAAGACTCTGAATTTTTTTAAGAATCAATTCGAACGATCATTAATCATCCGAATCTGAGAAATCGAATTCTTCAATTTGTAGATTTGTTCAGGTCGGTCGGAGAAGAAAATCGCGAACAATGAGCGAGGTTTTCGAGGGCTACGAGCGACAGTACTGCGAGATTTCCGCCAATCTAGCGCGGAAATGCACCGCAGCTAGCGCTCTCAATGGAGGTAACAGAATAGGAATTCAAGTTAACTCTAAAATCAGAGAAAACTTCATTGAATTGTTGGATTTTCCATTGCTTTTTGCAGAGCAGAGAAAGCAGAGGATTTCGGAGATCAAATCCGGATTAGATGATGCCGATAATTTGGTACATTTTCCATGTATTTTGATTTGATCTTTGCTTTCTTTCTTTTTCTGTTTTCTTGTTTGTTTGGATTGAAGATGTTGATTTTGGTTGATTTACAGATTAAGAAAATGGATCTTGAAGCGAGGAGTTTGCAGCCGAGTTTGAAGGCGAGGCTTCTCGCGAATCTTAGAGAATACAAAGCCGACATGAACAATTTTAAATCCGAAGTCAAGCGAATCTCATTACCAAATGCTAATCAGACGGCCCGGGACGAGCTGTTGGAGTCAGGAATGGCTGAAGCAGTATCGGTATAGTCATATAACATGTACATTCACATATACATATTTATATATTGCTAATTTGCTATGATGTTTCTGCTCATTTCCATTTTCCAGCTTTTGATAATGAGATATATATATATATATATATACTCATTGGTTGGCTGTTTTTCTCTTTTTTCTTTGTCTGTCAAATTTGTTGTTAAATATCAACTCTGTGACTCACCTCTGCTTGCTCATGATTAGAATTAGATTGTTCTAACTTCTAACAACAATGAATAGCTTTTTTTTTTTTTAAAGAAAAGTGTACGACTTTAAACGGGTCCCATTTGAGGTGAAACTGATGCCAAGTTACTTTAAATTCATAGTTTTTTTTATTTTTTTTTATTTTACATTTTTATACTTTCTTTTTTTTGTTAATCTTATATTTTTATTACTTGGAGTAAGGCACCTCGTGCTTTAATAAGTGTGGTATTACCACTACTTTATGCGTGCAACTACTTGAATTCATATAATTTAACACCATCGATAGCACTGAGAAAAATCTGATACGTTGTTAACTGGCTATTTTAAAAAGGAGAACCTTAAACATCCTAACTCATCTAAGTGAGTCGGGATGTAAGATCGATATGTGGGCCCACTCGTATTTAATTCAAATTCAACTAAGTGAAAATATAAGTCATGTTCATTTTACCGATTCGAGTTTATAATTTAAGTTTTATTACAGTAAAAAGTTACTAAAAATATCACATTTAATTTTTTTACTACAGTAAAAGGCTCTCACATAAAATCATATATTAAATCGAATTAAAAACTTGAATCAGCGAACTAAACGGACTCGTAATATTATCCTTAAATTCTTGATGCGGCACAATCAGAATATGATATTTTCTTTTTTTAAAAAAAAAAATTCCTTGGGTATTTTCTGTACATGTACTAAAAGGTGCACACAAAATGGTTTAGATTGAGATCGGCCTTTTTTCTTTGCTATATAAGCTAGTTCTATTCGCTAAATCCATTATTCAACTAGGTTGCTCGCTTGTTGACATCTATGCCATTGCCATTGTTTGTGGTCAACCTTCTTTCTATCTTTTTCACACTTGTAGCTGAAAATGATGAATGCTGGGACAGGCATCTGGTAATCAAAGAGATAGATTGATGATGTCAACGGAGAGATTAAATCAGTCTAGTGATAGAATCAAGGAGAGTAGAAGAACAATGCTGGAAACGGAAGAACTTGGTGTGTCAATCCTCCATGATTTGCACCAACAACGCCAATCTCTACTTCATGCTCACAAAACAGTAAAGTCTTATTCTTTTGCAGTATCTTGATTTTTGTGTTGTTTATAGCGTTCATATTATCTAGAGAATTGCCTTAAATCTGGCATCCAGACCAGTAAGGCACACGTAATTTTTTTACTTTACAATTAACTAGCATTGAGTATTACATTCACAAAAATATAGTCCATCACACGTCACATTAAGTATTACACGGATATATGAAAGAAGTTAACACATATAAACAAACGATGTTATATATACATATAAGGAGTTACATTTGTCGAATTATACGGTCGCCGAACTTAAGACTTTACCTGTTATTTGGCATAGATTTTTTCTATGAAGGTTTTATTTGCATTCGAAACGTTCTAAAATTTAGTAAATTGGATAGTGAGATAGTAAAGTGTATTCTTTGTTGATGATTCCTCCATTTTTTTTGCAGCTTCATGGGGTAGATGACAATATCATCAAGAGCAAGAAGGTCCTGACAGCCATGTCAAGGAGGATGAGCAGGAACAAGTGGATTATTGGCTCTATAATTGCTGCTCTTGTCCTTGCAATTCTTTTTATCATTTACTTCAAGCTTACACACTAGTTCGTAGTCAGTGATCTTCTCCTTGGAAATGATTTTTTCCTTGTCTTGACTTTTTCTATTCTCTGATTGGTCTATATTTTGTACTTTCTTTGCCATTTTTTTTTCCTTCTGGCTGAATGCCAGTTGAGTGTGAGATAGTTCCCAATTTATTTATTTTTTCTCTATGGTTCTGTTTGAGTTGTATTGGCATTTGGCAAGAGAGAGACCCTACTTATTACATCATCCACAAATTTGGCCTAGTGAAGATGCTAAAATAAAATTTTCAAACTAATAGTAACTTAAAATTTGTAATATTACTTGGTTATAATGCTCTATTGCACTTACATAACCCTAAAAAAAAATACTGTTTATAAAAATATAATTATAAAATATCCTCATTTAAATAATATTTAGGTTAAATGAAGTTTGTAATATTTGATCAATGGGCAACAAAATATTTCTCATTCTCTTAAGAGACTAGAAAAGCTCTAAAAGGTCATCTATAAACAAAAAAAAAAAAAAAAAAAAAAAAAAAAAAAACATATAAAGTTAAATACCCTAAATTACTTTAGTTGGCTACCGACGTAAATAAATTATTGAAAAATTAGTGAAGGAAAAAGCGTGAAAAAATAGAGAAAATAGTTTAGGGTGGGAAATATGGAAAACAAAAATGGAAATCAAGAAAAAGGGAAATAAAGGTGAAATTGAACTTTTGAGGTGCAATAGAGGATCAAATCGATTGAGCATATAACAAACAATTCAATTAACATTGGGCGTAAACGTCTAACCATACGTCCAACCCAACTTCGTTTCCAAAATTCTAAGAATTGCAACATGGTCACATGACTTTATCTTCATATCCATCCTAGAGATTCCATTCAGAAAAGTGTGCAAGTGTAAAGAACCAGCCTAGAATACATATCTAAACGTACGCATTCTATAAGGTGAAGTAACTATCTGCAACTACTGCAGGAATCAACTTGTATGTCCCCTTATTGGTGTCCTCTATGTCCCTCAAATAATATCATATCACCTCAATTAAAATTTCATATCACGTCAATTAAAAAATCATGACAATTAGCCGATATGTCATGATCTTATTAGGAAGACATGAATAAGTGGACATGTGAGCTTAACTCCTATATGCATTCCTCCCAATAAGACATAATTTCTCCGTTCTAAATAGAATAAACCAACGCGTGCAAGCATGCCTGTGTGCGTGCAATATTCATACAGCTAAAGACAAGGAGATAAAACAGAAGCTTAAATTCGACGACATTTTCATTTCAGGGAATTTCCATACAACATAAAATTCTCATAAAATTCTCTGCATTTACGAAATCGCAATGGTTCATCATTAAAAAGCTGGAAGACTAACCCATGTACTTGCTTTGATATTGAACATGAAAATGATTCTCGGACAAACTGAGAGCAACCCCAGCATGTACAATAAGTGCGGCATGCAACATTTCGTGGGGAAGATCTCATTGAAGGACTTCACCTGCTATAAATAACTCAACCAGGTGCATCACCTATTGAGCCATTCCAAAACTTGCTATGCCCCGAGTTATTGATTTCCTTCTTGCTTAGAAACAAAATTCCACATTGAACAGAGTCCCCACTCAATGATGCATTTTCTCCATATTTATATGCGGCAACAGTCCCCAATAACCCATCATGGAGAGCAGGTAAAGATGCAGAAACTCCATAAGACAGTTAAACGACAGCGAAGGAAGTCTCGCATCTTATTATTAGAAGCATCCTCCCACAATAACCAACAACATGATACTAGTACCCAGACCCACAATCTTCAGGAGTGGAATCCATAGACGCAAGCGCCTCATCATCCTCTTCATCTTCATCATAATCAGCAGAAGCTGGTTGCCCATTAAGATCCACATTTACGCCATTAACCTTCCTCACAAACTGGCCCCGAACACGAGGCCTCCTTTCAGCAAGTCGTTTTCGATTTACATATCTTATCTTTTTATCAAAACAGCGTTCCTTTCTTTTTTGCCTGAATTTTATCAACGCAGCTTCCCTTCTATCAACTTTATTATTCAATTTAACTTCAGAGGAAGATGAACTTCCAAAAGATTGCCATGTATGAGCAGTAGGCATTTGACCCGGTTGTAAGCATATACTGACAGGGTAATAAGGGAACGAAGTCATACCAGTTAAATGAGGAGGACATTGTGGAAGATGATTGTATTGTGCCATCATTACCGAGGTAGCATGATTTTGCATCTCATGAAGATCCTTTTGACACACTTGTCCTGATGATGTAATCATAACCTGATTAACAACCCCTGACATACAATATGGATAAGCAGCTTGAGCAGGTAAGCCAGAATCCTCATTTTGAGTTCCGTTTCTTGGATGAACTTGCGCGTTCGAGAATCTGTCTTTCATGAAATTATTTTCATTAGCAAGTTCCCTTGGAGCAGGTGGGGTGCAAGACCTCTCCATAGAAAGAGAATCGGGGATGCTAGTACTGCTTGGCAAATCATCTCCTTGTGAATAGCTTTCCCATGCCTCTCCATTTTCATGTACTTGGGTATCTTCAACCACTGGGTTTCCAAATGCTTGGCGTTTCTCCTCAAGTCTTAAATGTTGAGCAGCATTAGCTTCGACATGGGAAACTGCTTGGGAGTTGTTTTTTATGATGCTCGATTTGACATAGGTAAAAAAAGCAGATGACTCGCCAATCTTTAGTTCACTCTTCCTTGGGCCAGATGACATTTGACCTGCAGGGTGATTTGTCAATAATGAAATGTATGGAATACATGTACGAGTACATAGATGGACGTATAGATGTACAAAAGCAACACAAACACATATATAGAAGATTTCCTGAGTCAAGCGCATAAAACAAAAGGATTTAGTATTTATAACACTTCCTCGAAGACATTGAGCTAAACTAAAATCAGTAAACTCAAATGGTCTATGGTATTCTTGATATCATGAGGTGAAACCAAGTTCTGATATTCAAGGCTTGTGATACTACGAAAGGAAAATGACGTTAATCCCAAATTCTTCACCTTTACAGTATGAGTTATTTTTTAAGGAAAAACCACATTGATTATAAATGATTATTGCATTCTGATAAATAATCACATTGACTTGATGATTAAACTTTTATGTATAGCCATCGTGTAAATCATGATAAATTTTGTGAATCCACGTCACACATAAGCTATATAATTCAAATTCTCTACTATGAAGCAAAAATGGAAAACAATGGAAACTGCGTATGACCCCACAGCTTCAAGAAAAGTATAGAACCAACTGTATATTAGAAATGACCCTTAGACACCTTATATGCCTAGTGGGTTTTATTATTTATTTATTTATTTATTTGCTGAATTTATATACCTTGTAGTTGAAAATTGTTTCACATATGCTATTCATACCAAGACTGATAAGTCACAACTCACGTCATTCAAATACAGTGAAATTTAATGGTTAAAAGACGTATAAACATTGGCAAAAACAGCAACAGGGTGATGGTTGGCTGACCTGTTTGATGGTTGCTATTTCCTTGCATATCAAACCGGCGTTCCACTAAATTATTACGAGGCTCTACAGCAGTAACAGCAGCAGCAGCAGCAGCATCAGCAGACTAGGACCAAAAGACATATAAACGTACAGACAAAATGAATATTGATGATTGATAATTTTCTTAAAAGATGCAACATCACAAGGAGGAGTGGGAAAGATAAATTAAACCTCCGATTGTCCTACGATGAAATGGCTCACATGATTAGTTTTCTCATGACCATAAACACACACGCAAAAAAAAAATAAAAAATAAAAAAAAATAAAAAAATAACATAAAATAAAATAAAGAAAAAGAAAAGAAAAGAAAACACACACACACACACACAGAGACGTAATCTCCTGCAGTTGATTATGAAGTGCTACAGAGAGACGTTTTCCATGCTCACACACACACACAGAGACGTTTTCCATGCTTGGGCAAGTGTTTTTTTGTGTGAACTTTGGATATTTTTCCATGCTTTGGCAAGTGTATTTTTGTGTGAACTTAGGCATCACAATGCTGAGCTTGAAAACTTCCCAAAAACGTTACCCATAAGAAACATCAAGACCCAGAAAGCTTAAAACACATAAATAATTTTTTCATATTGTGAATGAAATATTCATATTAAATGTCCAAAAATCAATGCAATCATTATAATTTTCATCAAAATCTAATGATCAAAGTTTGAGACTATATATATGAGTTAGGATTTCATCTTGCTTGTACACTCACTTCCTCATCTTCCTGGTGAACTGACATTCCAGCCTCTTGATTGGTGGCCTTGCGTGACTTGTCATCCGTGTCATCCGAGAACAAGGTAGTACTATTTGTATTAGCATCACTAGGGTCTGACACTACCAGATCAAACTCATAGTTCAAGATGTTCTTCTCTGCTAGTCCAAGCTGTCAAAGACACAAAAGCATATTAATAATGACGTGAAAAGATAATCTGGCTACCGCTAAAGCTGTCTCCCCGATGCCCCGTTTAGTTCACAAGTTTGAAATCATGATTCAAATTCTGCTACAATACTTTTCTCTCGGAAAAAATTTGAATAAAAAATGTTCCGCCAACGGTTTTCTCACAAAATTTGAATTCAGAAACGATCCATGAATGTTTCTCAGAGAAGGCCTTTAGAAAAGTCATGTCCCACGTGGAAAGATGGCCCTTGGAATCAATAGGGGCCACCTTGAGCTTCATGTTAGATAGACCAAGCACTACTGATATTTGCTTCTCTGAGTTAACTAGAACATGAGTCAGAAGAAAACCCATATTAGGAAGTATCGGTTTAAAAACATCGTATATTTCAAAGGATCACTATACTTTGTTTGTTCCCAGCATCAGCATTGTATCTATGCCATCAGCTCAAATTCTATAAAGCAGGCGAAGGGGAAGAAGAGAGATTATGGCTAAAAGAGGTAACCAAAAATTGCAGCACAAAAAAAAGGTGAAACGAAAGGCATTAAATTATGCGTACAGACCATGCGCCTTCGCCTCCACATGTGTGTCCACAAGTTCAAAAGTTCATTAGTTCGCAAAGGCTTTACAAGATAGTCTGCAGCTCCAAGCCTCAAGCACTTAACAACAATAGAGATCTCATCTTGTGCCGACATCACTAATGAAGCAAAAAAAGTTCTATAATGAGGATTCATGCATGCTACACCTCCATGAGATAAATTTCAACATATGGGAAATATGAGGCAATTACAACAGAAGAACAAGAAATCTTACTTATCACAGGAATGCGTCGCAAATCTTTGTCCCTGGTGATGTACTTCAGCATCTTCATGCCTTTCGCCAGTGGAAGGTCAAGATCAGCAAGTATGATGTCTATATCAGGTCCCTCTGCATTCAGTGCATCAATCACCTGCCTAGCAGATCTCACACAAATCACTGTAGAGCAAAGAAATTAAGAGAACCATCAGCGACAGGATTAATAGAAATTGTAAACTTAATTCACCAACACAATCTAACAATTTTCCCAATTAGTTAGCAAATAATCAGATAGAACTACTCATCACAATGCATATACAGAACTAACAATCCAACCAGGAAAGATTTACCAAAGGAAAGAAACAACAAACAAGCATTCGTATTGGGAAATTATCCACTATTATCATGAAATATCGGTAACAGCTAGTAATCAGCATAAAAAAATTGCAACTATCCAAATGTGTGTGTGTGTGTGTGTGTGTGTGTATATATATATATATATATATATATATATATATATATATAGTAATTGCAATCAAACAAGTAAAAAGCTTGTCTTTAAAAAAAAAAAAAAAAAAAAAAAAAAAAAAAAAAAAAAGTAATAGAAGAATGCGAAATGAAGAACTTTTTCTTCTTTTTTCCCTTCGTTATCCAGAATTCAATATTAACTTTCTAAACACTTAACAGCCAAATAAGGATAAACTTTACCGTACTCCAAAGTACACAATTACACTAAAATTTTCAAGATGCGCAAAAACAAATTAATTTTAACACAGAAATACAACAAAAACTCGCCGAAGAAGGAAATTTTAAACTAAGAATATCATTTATATGTACCTTGATAGGAACATTTCAAAAGAAGCGTGACAATCTCTTTCGAACTATCCGCATCGTTATCGCAAAGCAATATCCGCACTTTACTCCTGTCGATGAAGCCATCGCCACGGCCACCGCCGCCGCCTCCGCCGCCGCAGCCATCACCGCCGTCGCAATCTTTGTTCAAATTCAGCTCCTTACGCTCCATAGCAAAACCGGTAAACTTACTAATCCACGGTCCCAGGCGAAAAGCTCAAACTTCACATGAAAAAGACGGCATATACTATAGAACTTCCATGTAAAATTTCCTCTCTTCGATCCTGTTCACAGCTAGGGTTTCGTCCTCTAAGCACGAAGCCAGAAACTCCATTGACGGACCAAAATCCATCCCTCCCAATTCACACGCAAATATATATCCCTTGCGATTGACTATCTCCAAGACTCGTAAAACTCCCTCCTCACTTAACCTACGCACCCCCGGCGCACCTTATCCCCATCCATAAGAAAAACAATTCTGAAATGGCAGAACGAAAAAAATCAAGTCGTCAGTCGTCGATCGAGTCGTTAAGTCGGCTATATCAACGACCGGGATTGGATCACCGGCGAGCGGCGCACGTTAGCAGAGCAGGAACCGGTTTCGAGACACAGAAACCATCCGTGTATATCCAACTTCGGCTTGGTTTCCTTTTTTTTTTTCCTTCTAAGCAAAAAAAAAAAAAAAAAAAGAAAATTGGAAACAACTCAGAAATGCTAAACTTAAACAGATAAAGCAATTTCTTTTTCTTTTCTTTTTTCTCTTTTTAAATTTTCCGAGTAAAATAAATGGTGATGCCGACGCTCGCTAACGTGCGCCGGATGGACCGAGGGGTGTAAGATAGCAATAGAGTCACGTATAGAGCAGTGATACTGGGTTCTTCAAACTTTGTCTCAAGGTGGGCGTAGTGTACGTGCAGCGTAGGTTAGAAAAGTGAGGGCGTGGCAAGTGGGTTAGGAGAGAGAGAGAGAGAAAAAGTGCAAGAGAAAAAGCGCAGCCGGGGAGGGGGTGGGGTTGGATATTTTGGTACTGATGGTGAAGAGGCCACGTCACTCCAAGATCTCTTCAAATAAAGGGAAATGAAATATGATCCAAATTGCCCATTTCGCTACAAAACGAACAAAACAAATAATTTTTAAAAAAAAAATTGTATTTTTGCCCCTTAAATTTTATGGATTTGGAAAGCTTCCATTATAATTTTTAATTTTGACGCGTTATATGTCTTTATTGCTCTGTCGTTGCATGTTATTAGAAATTTGTGTGATTTGTATTAGAGTTTAAAATGTGCGTTTTTACTTCCTCATTGTTGGCGGTAGTTGATTTTTTCATTCTTTAAAATAGGGTACGTGGGAATAATTTTCAAATTAAGGAAATAAAGTACTAAAATTATAATCTTGGGGGTCAAATTGTTAAAATATGAAAAATTTGAAGGAAAAAAGTGTTGAAAACCAAAAAAGAAGCACAAGAAAAAGAGAAAGGAGAAAATTAAAAAATCAGTGTGGATAGAAAAAGATATATAGGCACCAAACGTGGCATGCCAGGTGGACAAAGGAATTGGACGCTTTGAGATTAGGCGCACAATCACCATTGCTTTGGATATTTATTTATTGACCAAACTTTAACCAACCATTTCCATCTTTCTTTCCCAAGTGCTATTTAAATGTTCACTTTTCTAATTTTTTTAATAGTAAAATGTAACTTTTATTTAACAAAATAATAGTAGCACCCGCCGCCCAAATTATAATGTGAGACGAAAGGTTAGTGTTAGTGTTACCATTCATGTGGCGGTGTAATTATGGTTTATAGCGCACACAAAAAAAATATATATATATATATATATTTCATGAATAATATTAATTTTTTTTTATGCTATTTTACGTTGGTTTTTATCATATATAATTATTTTAAGCTTGAACCTAGATAATGATATGTAAATCTTATAAATCTCTCTACACTTTTTTCTTTCTTATTCATCAAAATTTACAAATTTGAAAATCAAACAATTTTAGAAGCAAGATGAGAGAACTAAAGGCAGAAATTTTGAGTGGTACACGCAAAATTTGAATAGCACAGCACATTGTCAAGGACATTCAGGATTTGTTTAGCATGAGAATTTTCAACGTTTGAATCATAGTTTAGATTCAAATTAATTTTTATTTGAAAAAAAAATAAAAGGTTATTTGAACCAGTCTAATAAAATCAGTGTTTAGTTTAAAAAATGACTTTTTTTGGTACACTACCATACCGGTAAGCAAGTTTTATGCATGTCCGATGTGTATAAAATCACATAAAAATTAAAAAATATGTAGATCTAATGTTTAAAAAAACCTAGTCTATCAGTACGCCAGGCATACTAGAGAATCTCCATAAAAAGAAAAAATTTAGGATTTGAATCTTAATATGATATTTTAATCATGCTCAACCCCAAAAAATAAAATCACCCGTCCAATTAGTTTTGATCAGTTTGAACTCCAAATTCAAATCACACTTAGTTCAAATTCAAAAATTTACAGTTTAAACCCCAAATTCAAATCCCACAATTCAAAACCCACATACTTTAAACCCAAATATTCAAATCACCGTAGTTTAAACTCTCCCACTAAACCTTGCTATTTGTTTTCATTCCACGTATGCAATGTGTAATGTGAATTTGGTATAAGATTTGTTAAACTAAAACCATACTTGTCATCATTAAGCAAAAAAGAAATATATATATATATATATATATATATATATAGGTGGGTTGCTTCCTTTTTTATCACTCATTGTTAAAGATTTTGTGGTTATAAAGGTTATAAGAAAATTTTATGGAAAAATAATATTGAAAATTTTGAAATATCAATAATTGCAAGCATAATATAAAGGGAGAAATAGCATATTTGGTATGATGTTTAGTAAATTATAGCATGTTTTTTTTAATAGAAGATTATAACATAATTTAATATTCTAAGTATCCAATATTATTAAAAATCAAAAAATACCCTTAAACCTCATTTTCTACCTCTCTTCTTTCCCTTAAACCTCTATTTTTTTAAAAACAATTATAGTATATTTTTTAAAAATAGATAGATTATAGTATATCTATGTATAAAAGATAGATTATGGCTGGTACCGGCGACTGGCAGCTAACGCTCGGGACCCTTTTTTCGATGAATGTTTTTCGGCCACCATTTAATACTATATTTACTAGTAAATATCGTATTTACTAGTAAAAATCATATTTATCTAAAAGTACGGCCACCAGCTCCGGCAACTGTTTGACATTATATTTACCAGTAAATACCGTATTTACTTGTAAAAACCCTTTTTATCTAAAAATCAGGCCACCAACTCCAGCGACTATTTAACATTGTATTTATCGATAAATACCGTATTTAATAATAAAAATTATATATGTCTGAAAATTTGGCCACTGACTTCGCGATCGTTTATCACTGTATTTATTGGTAAATATCGTATTTACTAGTAAAAATCATATTTAGATGAAAATTCAACCACCGATTTCAGCGACCGTTTAACACTATAATTACAATTAAATACTGTATTTACTAATAAATACCTTATTAACTAATATATATCATATATATTAAAAAAATCTGACCATCGACTTCGACGATCATTTAACACTGTATTTACCAAATAATATCGTATTTATCGGTAAATATTACAGATTCCAAATTGTAGTTATTAAAGTATTTACTGATAAATATAGTATTTACCATGTTTAAAAATGTAATTATTAAAGTATTTACTGGTAAATACAATATTTACCAAATTCAAACTTACAGGTAAATATTGTATTTATCGTATTCAAAATTGTAATTAGTAAAGTATTTACCAAATTCTAAATACAAACACATACAAATGCAAAACTAAGAGTGCATTTGAAACTCATTTTAAAATGATTTTATTTTTTGTATGAAAATGGAAATGAAAATATTTTCAATCTCAGACAGAAATCATTTTTAAAAATGCATTTGATAGTTTTATCAAGAGATTATTTTCAATATAAAAAAATCTATAAAAAAAATCTATTAATGTCTCTCTCTCTCTCTCACTCTGTACTCAAGAGAGGAGAAAATGGAAACAAAAAATGAAAAATGACTAAAATTTTTTCATTTCTCTCTCATTTTACACTAAAACAAAAAATCATTTTCATTTCTATTTTTTATCTTTAATTGTGTTAAACGTCTTGACCATGTTTAGAATTGATCTCATTTTTATTTTTCATGTTTTTTGATAAAGAAAAAATAAAAAACATACGACCATATTTGAAATTCATCTCATTTTAAATATGCTGTATCTTGTATTTTTCTTAATTTTTTAAACAATCATGGGTTTCGAGTTTAAAATCATTTATAATTAAAAAAAAAAATAAAAAGCTTAAAACGTTAGTGGTGCACCAAAGCCGATTGATTCATTATCGATGCGTATTGAATACTACATGATATTAAAAAGACCAGATCCTAAAGTTGCTTCATTATAGCCACAAAAATTATTAAGTTTGTTTGTTTTTTTTTTTTTTTCTTTTGTAAATGATTGAAGAAGCCTTGGAAGTAATACTTGGTCGTTGGTAGAAAACAAAAAAAAAAAAAAAAAAAAAAGAATCTAGAAATATCTAGTGAATAGAAAAGTCCCAGGATATTTTATATATAGTGTATTTTCGTCTCGTTTTGAAACGCATTGGACCGGTTTTATAGTTTATTATTGGAGAGTTTCGTTGATAATCCATATCAGTTGTTTCAATTTGTTACCGTTAAATATGTTCAAATTATATTTAGTTAAAAAAATATACAAAATAGTAAATTATGATACATATCTAACAACTTAAAAATAAGAGACTATCAATAATTTATTTTTACATGAACTATCAAAGAAAGTCCGTATTGTTTCTTAACTAGAAAAACAGAAAAGCAACAACTAGTTACAAGCGTGTTTCAACAGTAAATCTACATTCATGTTTATATAATAGTATCCTAACATCTCTAGAACATTCATGGTATCGTTGTTTCTTCGGGGTCTTAGCCCCATCATCGATATGGTTTGAGGGAGGGCGGCGGGTGTCTTAGGGCAACCGGTATCGAATATGAAGGCTTGACAACTTTCCTTGGTGTGAGGAGTAAAGAAATCGTTCGGGTTGTGCATTAAGCTTCATCGGTGACGGTCACGATTTTGCTGCAACAGCTCTGATCTGATGTCATTTTTTTAGCTTCAGTGTAATGGTTGTTGGTTTATCGCCGATGTCTCTTCTTGTGTAGTTGAAGCTATTTGTAGTTTTCCTAGTGTTCTATTAATTTAATAAAGACGTTATTTTTGCCAAGTATTGTAATACCGAATGTGATTTCCTACACATTCTAATTTTTTTTTTTTTTTTGTATCTCACCAGTCTAAGTTAGTTATCAATAGTGTGAGTGCTAGTTTGACTCTAGATTTGCTTTTAGATTGTGTTGTTTATGCAATAATATTAGAGGTTTGATCTCCATTGACTAGTTTTATCCATCAATTGTAATGATTCTTGTTAATGAGCTTTGGTTACGTTTGATTTTGTTTGTGCCAAGCGGGTCTTACTCCATCGGCTCTCGACATTTGTGTTCGTCTTTATGCTTCATCTTTCTTCACTAGTAGATCCAATTAATATACGGGGTCGAATTCCCTTGTTGTTTGTGCTCATTGCAACTATTTATTTAATTTGTTAATTTAGTAATGAAATTTTCCTTAAAAAAATGTTTATTGTTGAGGTTCAGAGTTCAAACTCACTCTTATTAGAAAGAGAGAGAGAGTAGCAAATAAATTATGTACAGTTATGGGACACATTTTAAAAGATAATTTTGTAATTGTCTTTTAATAAAACACAACCTAAGATCGATTATAAGGGTATTCAGGAGAAAAAGAGTGCGTGTGTGTTTTTTTTCTGAACAATGTCATATCAACAGGTAAATTTTCAGTCTGTTAAAGAAATTTCATTTCTTAAATAAGCAAGGTCTCGTTCACTTCACCGATTTGAGTTTTTAATTTTAGGTTTTTACAGTAAAAAGCTCTAAAAAAATGTCACATTAAAATTTTCTACTACAATAAAAAGCTCTTAAAAAATATAATATCTTAACTCAAATCAAAAATTCGAATTCACGAAGTGAAATAAGGCCTAGACAATTCTCCAGAACCGTTCCTTTCCTTTTCCAATAAGTACATAACACCATTTTCGAAGCTACACCTTAGAGGGAAGAATAGACCCTAAGAATCCATAGAAAGTAGAAACTGACGAAAAAGATCGTCAATTATCTACTTTGGATGTGTACAACAATTTTATCATATAAAGCAGAGAAACTTTTATATGCAAGTCTAGTAGTCTAGTTGATGTGACATAGCCATAAATCATACTAAAATAAATTAGAGAACCTATCTTGTCTCTCCTATCATCAATCTGAATGGATAATCAATTTTTTGGCCACCAATTTAATGCCTGCATGCTCCTGATAGTCATATGGGTCTAAGGAGAAAAATGCATCCACAAAGGTCCCAGGCGTGAACAAGGTACTAAGCTCTGAGGCATCAAATTTGCTAAAAACTAACCTCTGCTCAGAGCCAGAATTTTCCTTTTGATAGATCTCCGTCGCATATATAGCTATGTTTCCACATACTGCAGCTGGTATGCTGTAGTCAAAACAAAGAAAAAAATAATAATAAGTTTAATGAACCAAATCTTCCAGAAGGGTGGAACTCTATTCTCACATTGCTTGCTGAAAATGATTGGAGAAAGAAAAACTCACTGCAATCTGACTGTTGGGAAGCTGAAGAAGCCATTCTTTCGGGTCACAACAGGTCTCCATTCTGAGCTACTGCCTGAATTCAAAGATGACTTCCGGGCAATGTCATCACATTTATCGAGAAGTTCATAAAGATTTGGTGGCGCGTCAACAACAAAATTCAACCGTGGTCTGCCAGCGGGATCAACAAACTTCGCACTTATTCCGAAACGCACTTTCAGACGACTACATTGAAGTTGCAGAGTGATATCTTTGTGCAATAATTTCATCCTCAGACTCCCACGATAGAATGGAACATGTGAGGCACGGATAAAAGAAATAGAAACTTCATCAAGCACTAGAAATGGAACAGAACTGCCATTAGGCAAATTTGTTGCTGGTGTGGAAGAAACATCTGGAGACTCTGGAATGGATTTCTCTTCCATGTTGACATTGGACTGATGGTATTCTCCTGCAATTTCAGCGCTGAGTGGGGCTATGTTAAAAGGATCTGGACGTGATGAGTTAGATTGAACCCAACTGTTTGTTTCCGGGAGGCTCGACTCCTGTAATTGACAAGTACTTGATCATATCGAATAATAAAACTAAAACAAACAATTAGAACTATGAGGATGGTCATGACTCCTCAAGAATACTCAAGGGGTAGTTCTTCTGATAATAAAACTCAAAAAAATGTAACTCGAGTTACAACTTTATTCGAGTTCATGTTCTTTTAAATTTAAACTCGAGTTTGAGACTAACTCGAGTTCAAAGTTTTCCCTTCAACTCGAGTTCAGAAACTCGAACTCAAATTAATGAACAATGTTTTTTCTATTCTTAAAAATACTATAACTTTTTTTGTTTTAATTCTAATTGAGATGATTTTTTTCTACGCATTGACAACGAAAAGACGAATAAAACCCCACCCATATACCCCATTAAAATTTTCCATCAGCATTGAGTTTTTACTAAAATACTATCTAAATACAAATTTAAGTTTTGACTCACTCCAACACAAAATAAATCAAATGTACACAACCAAACAGAAACTCAAATTACAACTTTAACTCAAGTTATAACTCAAATTCAACTCAAAAATTATATTCAAAATTAAACTCTAAAAGAATAAGCCCCAAGTTTTTACCACTAACAAGAGTGTAGCACAGTATTTGAGAACTTTAAGATTCATTCGAACATCATCCAAGCTCCTAACAATCACCACAACGAGATTAGTCAAACAACTAATTGAAAAATCAAGAAAGCCAACGCAAAATAGGATTGCAAGAGTACCTATGTGTCTGCTTTCCAAGCCCAAAATATGTCGCGAGGGTGGCCATCTGCATATGTAAGTTAGGATGTATCAACCATTCGCGAAAAAAAAATGTAGCAGAACGCTTGACTACTGCGCACTGTTGAATGTCAAATTTCACGTCATAATATCCACCAATCATGTCTGCTGTCATAAATGTTATAATAAATGTTGACGGTAGAATTTCGCCAACAATAAACCGGCCAGGTTATCCTTGGTTTCCCTTTGGATTACCGGCTGGTTAATTTGTTTATAGATAAAGAGTTAGTGTTTTTATGAGCAAAATGTAAAAACACAGGAGAAATTTTATAATGGTTCACTCTTTCTAAAATCAGAGTTACATCCACTGTATGATTTATATTACTTAGAGAGGGTTTACAATTTACACAAATTATCTCTTTTTTCTCTCAACAATCCACTTCTCTTCAGTTAGCTAACCCCTTCTTCATTGGGGGTCTTTCTCCTTATATAGCCGGGCTTCCTTCGTTGGGGGTTTTCCTCCGTAGGCCTCTGCACTCAAGTGCTTCTCCTTTTTAGGCCCAGTGATAGCCTAGTAGCCCACTAATCAGCACTGTTCACTCTACTGATTAGTCTTCGATTACGGCTCTGTGAGTCTCCGTAATGCTTTTGTGTCCCCTGTGGGCGATTTGTAATCTTGCCATTAATGCTGTCAGCAGTCTCCTGCTTTCGCACGCAACCCGCTATGTCTCGACGGGAACATTCCCTCGTCGTCAGCACCGCCTCAGCCTTTTTTTGTCCTCTTCGAGCGACCCTTCCTGCAGTCGAGGGATCCTAGCGCCTTAGTTCAGGCAAATTGAATCCGTCGACGCTACATGGAGTCGTCGCTTCAATTTGGACATTGGCTTTGGGCTCGGCGTCTGATTTTGAAATGTCAAAGCGTCGAGAGTTATGCAACTGGCAGAGAGAGCATATCGCCACGTGTCGTGATTTTGGTGGTCCACGTCTTCATCACATTTTCCCACACAACAGCTACCCCCCAAGTCGAGGGTTCCTCTTTTTGGTGGCCTCGACCTCCAGGCTCGGTTCTCTCCTTCTGTGCTTCGGGTGTGGGAAACCGTCCCCGAACCTCCTTTCGCAATGAGTGCCTGGCTGGTTCAGGAACGCAACCGTCGCGTCGATTGCTCTGACTTTAATGATGGTATCCGTTCCTCGAGAGGTCGACCCTTGACCGTTAGATCTGCACAGAAATCCCTGACCGTGGGATTTCAAATTCTTCATCCAACGGTTGGGGTCGAGGATGGATTTTGCTTATAAATATCCCTTCGAAAATCCGAGAGCCATTTTTAGAACTTTCAAAACTTCGAACTCCCGTTGCTTTCCGCCGAGATTCTTGCATCGTACCGGAACTCTACTTGTCGAACTTCCGACGTTGCCCTTCCCATTCTCCGTAGTGTACCTCGTCACAGAACCATCTTCACTTTATCCTCCAGTGAGTTCTTAAAACCTCTTTTTATTTATTTGTTTGGTTTTACTCGCGGGATTTCTTCTCGATATATCTGGAATGTGAGAATATGTATATACAGAGAAAAAATATATGTTTAGTTTAGGGAAACTTACTTTTCTATTGCACTGGGTAACCTGGTTTTTATGCGCATGTAGTTTTCTGCTTGTTTTTGCCTTTAGTGTCTGTGTTCTGGGAACCCGTGGTTCCCATGAATACTCGTCGCTTCCATTGTGACATGAATGGTCGACGTTTAGAGCAGTCCTCGTTTACTCCTCTCGACGTTAGGGTTTTAAGTTAGCTTTCTGTCCTTAATTTTGTCAGAACAATGGCTCAAAACTCTAGCAGTCGAAAGGATTCGTCTTTCGTTGTTCGCTCTGACCCGCCTTCAGTGGTGGAGATCTCAGGGAGCTCCTCGTCGTCTAGTGTCGGTTCTTTCCCTAGTAATATCGAAGACGTCGAGGGAAGCTTCGAGCCCGGTCGACGACTTTAGGAGCGAGTTCGCCAGATTCGAGGAGCTGCTGGACCAAAGGGTCGAGCAGATTCCTTTTACCGGGCCCAGCGTTAGCGGGGTGGCTGCCGCGGCGGTAAACGCCCCCCTGGCTGCTATGAGCGAAGACCCGGATAGACCTTCCTTCACAGCCGACGACGTAGCGTCGAGGGTTCGAAATAAGGACATTATCCGGGCTGTGAAGGAAGGAAGCATCGACGGGAGGTGGTTCGAGTATCTACTTCCTGACAAGCACTTCAGGACCAGCATGCCGCCGACTGGATACCTTCCAGTTTATACGAGGGCGGTGACCGCGGGAATGACTCTCCTGATTCATCCCTTCGTTAAAGAGTACTGCCATTTCTATGGCTTTCCCCCGCTCAATTGGCGCCGAACTTCTGGTACTGCTTCGCAGGAGCTTGGATCCTATGGAACAAGAAGTTTGACGTGGAGCTCCCACTGGACGAGTTCCGCTTCATGTACAAACTATGCCACGTCGCCAAGTGCGACGGTTGGTACTTCTTGAGCGGACACGGGAGGGCCCAGCCGAGGTTTGGGAAGCTCATTCTGGGCATTCCCTCGTCGTCACATGGGTGGAAGCCCATGTTTTTCATGATTCGGGGGCCATTCAATTTTCATCCCAATGACCGCCGGCCTCACCGAAGGCTGACGCAGGCGGCGTTTGGGAATATGAGTAAGTCTGTTGGCCGTGCTTTTAGCTGACTTGCCTTATTCCTTTTTTCTTTTGTACTGACGACGAGCCTCTCACCATGCAGTTAACCACGACCGGCCAAAGTTTTCGGCCAATAGCTTGGAGAGGATCGAGGAAGCTTTCTCCTTCCCTTCGGAGGTTCGTCACATTGAAAATCTTCTAACAAAAGAGAACCTTCGCGAGTCTGGTTTGATCCTTGACCTCCCCGACCCCTCAGACGTAGACGCCGTCCGTGAATACTTCCATCTAAGCGACGAAGGTAAATTCTTCTCTTGACGCCTTGTAGTTTTTTTTTTTAATGTAGTATCTTCTTCTCGCCGTCAGAGATGTTGTCTTTGAGGATTCAACTTTCCGGGGGCCCGCGGCCGATGCCAAGCCCTCAACAGGCACCGAGAGAACAGGCACCGCCTGCCGCGCAGCCCCTGCCGAGCCAACAGCCGTCGGCTAAAGGGAAGGAAAAAGCTGGCTCGTCCCGCCCTGCCTCGAAGGGAAAGAAGAGCAAGAGCAAAAACAAGAGGCAACGTACCGAAGCTTCAGCGGACGTTGGGTGGACTCCAGCGGTGCCTATCCTAGATGTTCCCATCACCCCGGGCCCAAGGGAACGCATACTGATTCCCGGGGGGAAGGTCACGGATGGGAACTTCCAAGTCTCAGACCTTTCTGACGCCGAGGTTGGGGCAATGCTAAAACTTCCTCCTCATTTTTCTCTCGTCTTCCAGGTGTTGTACGAGTCTTTCCTCGAGCCACATTGGGTCGCTGCATTGCAATATTCCATGGTCGACTGCCAGAGGAAGCAGATTTCCTTCCAGATCCATGTAAGCATATACATTTTCTCTGAAAGTAGATTGTTTGGCGCTCTGTCCTAACTCTTTGTGATTTTTCAGAGCCTTATCCTCTCTCTCCTCAACCTTCTTGACCTTGTTAAGGTTGAGGAGCGCCAGGGGGCGATGGATGATTTGGAGGCCGGGCTGAAGTCCCTTGTTAATGAGGCCAACAAGAGTAGGGACGACGCTCGCGAGGAGAGGGATTTGGCAGTGGCCAAATTGGAGAGTCTGGAAGGTGAGTTTGCCAAGCTGAAGGCCAAGATAGAAAATCTTACCCGGCGGGCGGATTTGGCAGAAAAGAAACTGGCCACGGCTCTTGTCGACGCCGAGAACCGTTACGCTGAGGGCAAGGCCGAGGGGAAGCTTGAGGCTGAAGCAGCGGCTGAAGCAGCTTTCAACGCTAGACGGGCGGAGATGCTCGAGGAGTTCAAGGTCTCTAAGGAGTTCTTTGATATCCGCAACAAGGACTTTCAGTCGGCGGGTGATCAAATCGTCGATCTGATTAAAAAAGAGCGTCCTGAGTGGGATTTGGGATTTCTTTACAACTCCTCAACTCCGGCCGTCGATGAGGAGATGCTTCCTCCTGCGGGTGAGGCGACAAGCGTTCCCTCTGCGGGTGGTGGCGATGAGCCAGCGGCTGGTGGCGACGAGGCTTAAGGAGCCCTTTTTTGCCCCCTTCTTCTTTAATGGTTTTTTTGTAACTAACTTTATTTTTTTCTAGACAATTTATCTGTATTTCATTATATATTTTTATATAATGGCAATGGTTTTTATTCATACCTTGATTGTTGGTCGTTTGTTACTTTCTTTCTGTTTTTTAGTAAATCCCTTAGGATTTGTTGAGAGTTGTCTTTCTTTCTGGAAAGATCTGACGTCGAACTCATCCTACGGGATCGTCACCTTAGGAAATTCCTTGGAATTTCACTAAGTATTACGTCTCTTCTCCTTGGAGGATTTCTGACGTCGAAGTCACCCCTTGGGGTCGTCATCTTAGGAAATTCCTTGGAATTTCACTAAGTGTTGTGTCTTCATTTCCCCCGTGTTGGTTAAACACACCCTTGGGTATTCTTTTAAGCAACCACGTTATTAGGGGGTCAATCTGTTTCATGCTGTAAACACATCAATTTTATTCCATCTGTAAAGGATGTACAAAATAAAAAATGTGTAAACAACTTCATACGCTATTGGTAGTATATCTTTAGCTGCTTGGCGTTCCATGGGTGCTGAACCTTCTTGCCGTCGAGGCTTTCTAGGATGTAAGTGCCGGGTCGCAGCGTTTCTCTTATGCGGTAGGGTCCTTCCCAAGTCGGGCCCAGGGGACCAGTATTCTTAGGCTTCGTGCTTTGCGTTACCCTTTTTAATACTAGGTCTCCCGGGATGAACCTTCTTTGCCGAACCTTCTTATTGTAGTACCGCGTCGTTCGTTGTTGATAAGCGGCGAGACGTAGTTGGGAGTCGAGTCGTTTTTCTTCCAATAAGTCGAGTCCTCCGCTTAAACCCTCTGCATAATCCTCGTCGTTGTGAACAACGGTTCTTAGGGCCGGCGTCTCGATTTCTATAGGAAGTACAGCCTCAACGCCATATGCCATGGAAAAAGGGGTTTCCCCTATCATAGTTCGGCTTGTTGTTCTATATGCCCACAAAAATTTGGGATGCTCCTCGGCCCATCTTCCTTTTAGGTCATCGAGTCTTTTCTTGAGAGTATATTTGAGTATTTTGTTGACTGCTTCGACCTGCCCATTTGACTGTGGATGGATCGGCGCCGAGAAGTCCTTTCGGATGCCCAAACCTTCACAGAATCTGCGTGTTGCGGCGTTGTCGAACTATTTTCCGTTGTCGGAGACTATCGAATGGGGCACCCCAAACCTGCACACAATGTGGTCCCATAGGAATTTAGTGCAGGCTGCTTCGGTTGTTGTAGTCAAGGCTTTGGCCTCTGCCCACTTTGTGTAATAGTCCACCGTTACAATTGTGAACCTCAACCCCCCAGGTGCAGGGTGCAATGGTCCGATTAGGTCGATCCCCCATTTGGCGAAGGGCCATGGATTGAGAATGGAGGTCAATTTTTCCGGGGGTGCTCGGGGAATTGTGGCGTACCTTTGGCATTTATCGCATCGCCGGGCGTACTGGAATGTGTCCTTTTTTAGAGTGGGCCAGTAGTATCCTTGCCTCAAAACCTTTAATGCTAGAGATTGTCCCCTGGTATGATTGCCACAGATCCCCTCGTGTATTTCTTGGAGGACCTTATGAGCTTCGTCGTCATCCAAGCATCGCTGCAGGGGTGTTGAATAGCCTCGTCGGTAGAGCAGGCCATCGTATAATAAATACCGGGCAGCTCTGTACCTGACTCGTCGAGCCTCATTTTTATCACTCGACAGTTGTGCGTCCATTAGGTATTGAATGAGGGGAGTCATCCAATTTTCTCCTTCTTGGACACTGAGTGTCTTTACAAGCTCCTCGATGGTTGGTCGCTCTAGTTGCTCGATGGGCACGACGCCTAGTGCGTCAGCATCCCTCGACATCGCTAGTTTTACTAGTGCGTCTGCGTTTGCATTCTCGGCCCGAAGGATCTGGGATATCTCGTATTTCTTATGTTTGACGAGTTCCTCTTTGACTTTTCTTAGATAGGCCCCCATCTTTTCGCCGCGTGCTTGGTATTCCTCTTTAACCTGGGCGACGACTAACTGGGAGTCGCTGTAGATGCTAATCCTTTCGACTTTCCAGTGTTTGGCTAAGCGTAATCCGGCAATCAGGGCTTCATATTCTACTTCATTATTTGAAGCCTTGAATTTGAATCGTACCGCCGAGGTGATTTTGTGACCTTCGGGGCTGATTAATAGAATGCCGGCTCCTGATCCGTTTTCGCTCGACGCCCCATCTACGTAAAGCTTCCATGTTGTATCATTGGTTTCTTCAGATGAGGCGGAAGCAGGCCTGTGAGAGAACTCAGCTAGGAAGTCGGCGAGAGCTTGTCCTTTAATCGCGGTCCTCGGCATGTACTTTATGTCGAACTGGCTTAGTTCTACCGACCACTTGAGAAGTCGTCTGGAGGTTTCCGGTCTTTGTAAGGCTTGTCTCAGCGGGTGGTTGGTGAGGACCCGTATTGTGTGGGATTAGAAGTAATGTCGGAGCTTCCTCGAGGCAATCATTAAGGCGAGAGCTAGACGCTCCATTTCGCTGTATCTGGACTCAGCGTTGAGGAGCCTTTTGCTTACATAGTAAATCGGCAATTGCACTTTCCCTTCTTCCCTTATTAAGACGGAGCTCACGGCCTGTTGGGACACTGAGAGATATAGGCTGAGTTCTTCGTCGGCGTTTGGTTTTGACAAGATTGGGGGCTTGCCCAAATGTTCCTTTAGCCTTTGAAAAGCTTCCTCACACTGTGGTGTCCACTCGAAGTGCTTATTTCCTCTCAGCGCGTCGAAGAAAGGGACATATTTGTTAGTAGCCTTTGATATGAATCTATTCAGAGCGGCGACGCAACCTGTCAACCTCTGTACATCTTTAGGTTTGGTTGGCGATCGCATATCCTGCAAGACTTTGATCTTTTCTGGGTTGGCCTCGATCCCTCGGCTGCTAACCATGAAACCGAGAAATTTACCCAATCCAACTCCGAAGGCACATTTCTGGGGATTAAGCTTCATGTGGTATTTTCTCAATATTCCAAACATCTCTCCCAGATGGTCGACGTGATGGCTGGCCTTGGTGCTTTTTACGAACATGTCGTCGACGTAGACCTCCATTGTTTTGCCAATCTGTTGAGCGAACATCTTGTTTACTAGCCTTTGGTAGGTTGCCCCTGCATTTTTCAGGCTAAATGGCATTACTTTGTAGCAGTAGAGGCCTCTATCGGTTATAAAAGATGTGTGCTCCTCGTCGACTGGATTCATGGGGATTTGATTGTACCCGGAGTAAGCATCCATAAAGCTTAGCATCTCATGCCCTGCTGTGGCGTCGACCATTTGATCTACCCGTAGAAGTGGGAAGCCATCCTTTGGGCATGCTTTGTTGAGGTCGCTAAAGTCGACGCAAGTTCTCCAGTTCCCGTTGGGTTTGATTACTAGGACCGAATTGGATATCCAGCGTGGATAATGCGCCTCCCTGATGAAGCCATTATTGATTAATTTGTCGACCTCTTCCCTCAGCACTTCATACCTCTCTGGGTTCATCGGTCGGCGTTTTTGGCGCTTAGGAGGATACGTAGGGTCGACGTTCAAGGAGTGACACATTACCTCGGCGTCGATTCCCTCCATGTCGGAATGGCTCTAAGCGAAGACATCCAGGTTCTGCTTAAAGAATTTCTCAACTTCGCTTTTGAGGTTAGGAGTCAAGTCCGAGTCAATCTTCAGTACTTTAAGGCTCCCATTTTGGTCGATTTTAATTTCTTCCAACTATTTGATAGGCTGGGACCAAGTAACTTACTCTTGAACCCTGGGGTCTATATCTTCGATGAGGCTTTGTTGAACCATCCTCATTTCTTGTTTCCCCGGCTGGTCATACCCACGTAGGGCATCGGAGTACGCAACCCTGGCCTCATATTGATTGCTTTTAATTTTCCCTACGCCATTCGGGGTGGGGAATTTAACCTTTTGGTGGTAGATGGAGGTTACCGCCCTTAATGCCTGAAGGGTTGGTCTCCCGATAACAGCGTTGTATTGGGAGCCTCCTTTGATGACCACAAAGTTGGCCATTGTTGTTGCTTGCCGGGGCTTTTCTCCGGCGGTTATTGGTAGCCGAATAGTTCCTTGAAGGATGACGGAGTCTCCGGTGAATCCGTATGATGGCCTGGTGGTTCGTTCCAACTGCTCCTTAGGTATTCCTATTTTGTCTAAGCAGTCGGAATACAGGAGATCTACCGAGCTTCCGTTATCCACCAATATCCGACACACGGTGTGGTTCCCGATCACGGCTTCAACCACCAATGCATCGTTGTGGGGAAAATAAACCCCGCTGGCGTCATCCTCACTGAAGGCCACGTCTGCGTGGCTGTATCTCGAGGTCTTTACGGCGGAGACACTCCAGAACCGCTCCTGGTAAACCCCCTTGGCCTCGTGGGCGTAATCCTTCTGCGACCTTCGGGTGTCTCCTCCTATATAAGGGTTGCCGAGGACTGTTCGAATGACGCCGACAAGTTCCTGATCTTCTGGTTGGTGATTTTCCTCTCGGCGTCGACCGTCATTTTGCCCGCCATGGCCGTCGTTACGAGGCCTTCGATCAGCCCTGAATGCCTGGAGGGTTCCCTCGCGGATTATTCTTTCGACCTCATCCTTGAGGTCGGCGCAATCATTGGTGTGGTGGCCGACTTCACCGTGGAACCTACAAAATTTTCTCTGGTTCCTTCGGTTAGGATCCGACTTCATTGGCTCAGGTCGGCGTAGCATGTTTCCGCGGCCTATCTGGTTAAATATTTCCTCGACGCCTACCGTCAGTTCATGGTAGGTGTCGTATTTTTGGAACAACCGAGGCCTGCGGGGATCCTCCTGTCTCGGCTTCTTGGCCTCCGGTGTTCTTTGTGTTGGGGTTGGTTGCTTATCGCCGCTTCCTTCCCCTCGACGCTTATTCCCATCTTGCCTTGATGGTACCGCCCCTTGCTCGACCCCCTTACCTTTGTTGGATCTGTGGTCGGGGTCGTTAGCGTCCACCTCTTCAGCGTTGATGTATCCTTGTGCCCGCGCAAGGAACTCTTTGTAGCTAGACGGGAGTTTCCGGTTCAGCTCCCTTTTGAAAGGAGTTGTCTTCTTCATACTTGACAACGTCCCCATCAGGGCTTCCCTGTTAGTAATATCCATCGTCGCGGCGACGACCTCTCCGTACCTGGCAAGCCAATCCCTCAGCGTCTCGTTTGGCTTTTGGTATATCGTTGTCAGGTTTTGTTTTGGGGGCACATACTTCTTAACCCCGATGAATTGGAGAGAAAATGCCTCTTTTAACTCATCCCAGCTGGAGATAGAGTTTGTTTTCAGCGTCCGGAACCATCGTCGGGCGGAGTCGGTCAGGTGGTTCCGGAAGGCTCGGCACATGATCTCCTCGGCGTACCCGTGCAAGAGCATGTGTCCCGTATACATCTCTAAATGGTCGTCGGGATCTCCTCGTCTGTCATAGGGTGGAATCGACGGCGACCTGTACTTATCGGGGAGGGGGAGCGCCATTATCTCTGCAGTGAACGGGTGGTCGTGAGTGCGGCTGGGTGTGATGTCGACGTTCACCACTTCGGCCACTCGTCCAATGTTCTTTTTCAGCCCCGCAACATCCCCGGTCAGTCTCCTTTCCAGGTTGGCCATGCGTTCCATGAGGGTCCGCGCTTCTTCCGTCGAGACGGCCGAACCAACAGCTCCCGGTGCTTCCGGCCTTTGAGCGATAGGTCCACCCCTAGCCTGGCCGCCTGCCTGTACTGAACCCGAGTCTCCCGGCAGGTTTCCTCCCAGATTTTGGGGTAGTTCCTCGATAGCTCGGATCCCGGCGGTTCTCAAATCGGCTGCCAGAAGAGTGGGTGGGCCGAGGCCTAGGAAGGCCCTGGCGGTGCTCGCTCTCCCCGGTTCCTTCTTGGACATGTGGGCGCTCACCGTGATTTGGATTTTCCATTACGGCAGGTCCTTGTGGCCTCGGGGCATCTTCTAATGGCGGCATGGGGTTCCTTCCGTCTAGTCGCTCCACTACGGTCACTAGCCCACGCACCAGCTCAGTTAAAGCGGCTAGTTGGGCTTGCATCTGCATCGGATCCGGCCGTGGTGCGTCAGGAGGAGCGATTCCATTTCCGTCTGGACGCAAGTCTCCTTCCATCCCGCTATCCCTTTTGGGTGGATGGCTGATTGTAACTTTATATTATCCGGGGTCGTACGCTTTCGGTCCCCAGTGGAGTTGCCAATTGTTGACGGTAGAATTTCGCCAATAATAAACCGGCCAGGTTACCCTTGGTTTCTCTTTGGATTACCGGCTGGTTAATTTGTTTATAGGTAAAGAGTTAGTGTTTTTATGAGCAAAATGTAAAAACACAGGAGAAATTTTATAGTGGTTCACTCTTTCTAAAATCAGAGTTACATCCACTGTATGATTTATATTGCTTAGAGAGGGTTTACAATTTACACAAATTGTCTCTTTTTTCTCTCAACAATCCGCTTCTCTTCAGTTAGCTGACCCCTTCTTCATTGGGGGTCTTTCTCCTTATATAGCCGGGCTTCCTTCGCTGGGGGTTTTCCTCCGTAGGCCTCTGCACTCAAGTGCTTCTCCTTTTTAGGCCCAGTGATAGCCCAGTAGCCCACGAATCAGCACTGTTCACTCTACTGATTAGTTTTCGATTACGGCTCTGTGAGTCTCCGTAATGCTTTTGTGTCCCCTGTGGGCGGTTTGTAATCTTGCCATTAATGTTGTCAGCAGTCTCCTGCTTTCGCACGCAACCCGCTATGTCTCGACGGGAACATTCCCTCGTCATCAGCACCGCCTCAGCCTTTTTTGTCCTCTTCGAGCGATCCTTCCTGCAGTCGAGGGATCCTAGCGCCTTAGTTCAGGCAAATTGAATCCGTCGACACCACATGGAGTCGTCGCTTCAATTTGGACATTGGCTTTGGGCTCGGCGTCTGATTTTGAAATGTCGAAGCGTCGAGAGTTATGCAACTGGCAGAGAGAGCATATCGCCACGTGTCGTGATTTTGGTGATCCACGTCTTCATCACATTTTTCCACACAACAATAAATATGATAATTCGACCACAAAAACAAGATAAAGATGACGGTTAAAACAAAGCAGTCATTAGTAGAAACTAAATGCTTAGAAAGTGCATTCCAACATCAGAGAAGGAGCTTATCATATATTGCATCTGGCTCTTCTATTTTGAAAAATGCAATTGGAGGGTCGACTCAAAAGTCGAACCAGCCAAGCTATTCAAAATTTTACCTTAATAAATTTATATTCTCCACAACAAGTTCTCTTGCTCCTTAGGAAATATTTTTCACACATTGAAATCAGCCCAAGAAAGTACTTTTGAGCTGAATTAGCAATTACATTTTACCTTCATGTCACCGGCTCTCCGGCCAAACCTCTCAGTCAACAACGCCAACGAATCAATTTTACCCTTTGGCTCCGGTGCTGGTCGACCAATATCTGCGAACGCCTCTCGAATCCGAGCACAATCAAATCTCAATATATTGTGACCTGCCCATATCCGTCCTGTGCACAAACGACCCCGAAAAAAAAAAACGAAACGATTTTTCAATATGAACTAGCCTACAAACTAGCTTTTTGTCGCAAACACCATATTTTAGCTTTCATTTTCAACAGATTTCCTAGATTTCTATGTTGTTTGATTCAATTTTAAAATGATACCAACATTCAACGAGCATTTTCAGCTTAATGAGCCACAAAGTACAATTTTTTGAGGTTTCTTAACACATTTCATTTTCTTTCCTTCAAATTCTCAAATTCTATGAACAGAACAGAAAGTAGAGAGAGAGAGAGGAAAACCAAACCATGGAGAATGTCGTAGACCGAATCCGCGATGTCGTTGAAAGTCGGGGCCGAGACGATGGTGTCGCGGGAAATGCCATTGTACCGATCGAAGCGAGAGGAGATGAGGGAGAGGTCCGAGGGTCGGACGAGCGTGGAATAGCTCTGGAGCTCGACGAACTTCCTAGGGCAAACAAGAATGGCTCCAAACTCCAAAATGGCGTATCCTTGACCGGATCGAGTCGGCACCGTCGTTTCGACGTCGAAGAACGCGATCTCAGAGCGGTCCTCGCTCAAAGACATGGATGGATACCTCGGGTGAACCGAGAGGGTTTTAGAGAGAGAAAAATAGGTTATTCGAGGAGAGAGAAACTCTGAGATTGTAGAATGTAGATGATAGAGATGAAGTATGAAAGAAAGTGCGCCAAAACGTTGTATATAAAGATGACACTGTGTTAAGATGCTTTAGTTGTATTGACTTAGCTTTCTGTACAAGCTTTATAAAGCTTTAGTATAAAAGTTTCTGTAGTAAAACTTACTCTACAAGTTTCAGTAGCTTAGTTAGTTACAAGTTATATTGTCTGTGTAATTTATATATAAATAGGTAGTTACAGTAGTTTTACAGAGAGTGGTGATATTAAATTGAGTTTGAATTATAATTATTTTCGATTTATGAATATAATTTGTGAAAAAATACTATAGCAAATCATGAACTATGATTCAAATCATGGTATGAATGAATCCTTCAACCAAACATTTTGAGTTTGTGTTTAGGTGAGTCAAAATTTAAATTTATATTTTGATAGTATTTTAATAAAAACTCAATAGTGATGAAAAATTTTAATATGGTACATAAAAAAAATCATCTCAATCAGAATTAAAACGAAAAAGTTATGACATTTTTAAGAATATAAAAAATATTGTTCATTAACTTGAATTCGAGTTTATAAATTTGAGCTGAAAGAAAAACTTGAACTTGAGTTTAGTCCTAAACTCGAGTTCAAACTCGAATTCAAACTCAAGTTTAAATTTAAATTTTACAAAAGAACATGAACTTAAATAAAATTATAAGTCAAATTCAAACTTTTTTTTTCAAATTTCATTGCAAAACAACAACCCCTAAGGGTCCGTTTGGTTCAGGGATTCGAATCATGTGATTTGAACCATTTTCGATTTACGTGTATTTTTTGTGAGAAAAACTACTGTAGCGAACCACGAATCATGATTCGAATCGAGGGACGAATCCCCCAACCAAACGGACCCTAAATATTCATTCATTCAATACACAACTCTTTCTTCAATACTGTTCAGGTAGTTTTCTTTATACACTGAAATAGCTTTTGAGATTTCTTCTCCCTTAAGAATTATTGTAGGGCCATAAGTGGCCCAAAAAACACTGAGGAAGGTGAATTAGAGGAAACATGAGGAATATCGTGGAAAGATTTTACGCATAAAGGTTGCATGGGGCTTCATTCGTTTTGCAGTGGAAAGTTACGTGAGAGAACTGCTGTAGCAAGTATATGTAAATTCTGTTAACTTTACGTGTAAGTAAAGAAAATATTAAGTATATGTTTAGTTCATGGATTAGAATCATGAGATTAGAACTATTTTTAATTTACGTATTTTTTTATGAGAAAAAATACTTGAACGAACTATAAACTATAATTCAAATTATGATTTGAATTCTCCAATTAAACGTATCCTAACAATTAAAGAAAAGGCCAACAGTCTCGCCACAATGAGTAGAATAGGATCAGTTTGGTACGGTTGTGATGTTAAAAATCTTTATTGTTATTATGCTATTAGTTAGAAATTATTGTAAACAAAAATATGTAAGCGTTTACTATTGGTCAAGATATTTTCATATATTATAAGATGCTTTACCCTTTTTAATAATTATAGATCTAATCTTTATAATTTTTTATCCATTTTTTTTAAAAGATTAAACTGATTAAACCTTGTTTATTATGACATAACTTGACAGTATAAAACATAACACCATAAACCTTGGTTATGGGAATACCTTTTTAAGTTTAGGTATCTTGTTCCTTACCTGCATGTGTAACTGAAGTTTTTAAACAACAGCTATGGCAAGCAATACCTACACTATCAACCTGTATACATAGACGGAGGCTTGCGGCATGCTTATTCTGGAACAGAGCTCTTATGTAGGTTTACTTTAAAATGAAAAAGATTTTATAAGATTATTGTCTTCTTATTTCTGCCTTTCTTTCCCATGACGACTAGGAACGGGCAAATAAAAAATTTCACTCTGAATTTCGGACCTCAACATCCTGCTGCTCATGGTGTTTCACAATTAGTATTGGAAATGAACGGAGAAGTGGTGGAACATGCGAAACCACATATTCCCTGGCTAGTCTTGCCATTCTTTTCATAGTTATTATCAGTTTTTCATAGTTATTATTAGTCTTATCCGCAGCTCTTGCTCTTGAAGGCATAATTGATTCAATTGGGCATTCCCTTTCAGAACCTATTTATTCGTCGATTCTTAACCTTAATAGCCAAAAGGGGATTTTTTAGAGTCAGATCGGAGAATTCCGTTACTAAGAAGGAAAGTAAGTCAAAAGTCCCCCATCAGTCACGAGTTTATTCAATTTGGGGCTGAAATTCTTCAGAAAACTTGGAATTAGCTAGCGAGGGAGAAAGGAGACCGCCAATGTTGGGTTTGCAAACTCTAGGCGATGATAGCATTCTGAGTGTGAATTCTGGGTAGCGGCCTTGGGTTCATGAAGTATTGGCAGCGTTATTCAGGGTTTATGGAGATCCGGGCAACAATGCGGCTTTCTTATTCGCAGAGATCTAGACGGCGACGTTGGGGTTTCAAAGATATAGGGGACGACAATGGTGTGGGGAGACAAAGACAGGGAAGGAACTCCAATCTGAATGAGCAACAGGTGGCTCTTGCTTTGCGACAGCGGGGACAAAGGGCTTGAATCTAGTGTTGACAGGGAAGGGTGGGCTCAATCTCATGACGGTAAGGGAAGAGACCTCTGATATGAATGAGAACAAGAGGCTTTTGCTTCACGACGGCGGGGACAAGGGGGTTTCAATCTAGGGTTCGTTTGGTTCCTAGATTCGAATCCCTGATTTGAATCATGATTCATGATCGCTACAGTATTTTCTCTCACAAAAAATACACGTAAATCGAAAATGGTTCAAATCACATGATTTGAATCCATGAACCAAACGGACCCCTAGTGTTGACAAAGAAGGGTGGCCTCAATCTCATGACAGCAAGGGAAGGGAACTCTAATCTGAACTACAATAAGGGACGGAGGGGGGATGCGATCTTGCCACGGTGAGAGAAGGGTGGTGATCTTGCGACGGAGGGGGGGTGTGCTGGAGGTGGTGGGGAGGGGTGTGTGGAGGAGTTCTCACTATGCAACTCTGTCCAATGATCTGCAATAATCCTTTCTTTGATGAGATCCTTTTGTTTAGGTTTCTATGATTTTCTTGCTATTTGGTTTAGGTTCTATCATCTTGTTTGGTTTATACTTTTGTGATTTTGGTTTTGTGGTGGAAGTGTGGTAGATGGACAGTAATAATTGCCGGCAGTGTAGACGATGAAAGAATTTGATTTTGTTTTTGTCCTGTTTTTTTTTTGTTTTTAATTTTTTTCTTTTGACGGTGTTTTGGTCTTCTCCACTGAAAAAGAGAGCATGTGACAACTCACGTGAAAGAGTGTAACAGCTGGAAGAATTAAGTAAGTTTAGCTATGTTAATTGTGATATATTAGTATGTCTAATATTAATTTTTCTTAATTAATCACATCATTAAAAATTTTAATTGCTTTCAGTTTTGAAAATACACTTACTTTCTCTTTTTCTTCTAAATACCCTTTAGAATTTTTTTTCCTTATCTTTTCTTTCCTTTTTCTTTCTTACTTTTCCTTCTCTTTCTCTCTCTCCTTTCCCTTTCTTTTCTTCTCTTCCCCGCAGACCACCCCCCCTTTCTCTTCGTTTCTCTTTCCCCACTTTCTCTCTCCGTTGTTTTCTCACTGCCAGCCCTCCCTCTTTCTCCCTTCTCCGGCGCTCTCTCTCTCTCTCTCTCTCTCTCACACACACACACACACACACACACACACACACACACACACACACTCTCTCTCTCTCTCTCTCTCTCTCTCGGTCCTTTCTTTCTCCCCCTCACTCTCTCTCTCTCCCCAGCTGTTTCTAACCGAACAACAAGAAGAAAAAAAGCAGAAAAAAGAGAGAAAGGCTCCTTCAACCAGTTTGAGGTAAAGTTTCTTGAGAAACTCGCTCTTATATTTGAATTCTTGGTTTAAAGAAGTATGATTTTGGTTAAGATTTGATGAATTTTGGTTTATGTTCGGATTTGAATAAATTGTAACCGAATTCATGTTAAATTTGATAGTTTTCAGTTCTTGAGTATATTGAAGTGTTTGGAAACTAGTTTTAGCAATTTCCTATGAATTTATCTTGGAATTGGACTAAAAATGCAGGTTTTTTTTATATATTTTCCCCACTAATTGTTGAATTGTCAGCGTGTTGCAAAAATACTTTAAAAACTTATTGTTTTAGTTAAATTTCAATTGGAAACCAAATTAACTATTTGAGTCTGATTCTCAAAGAATCTCAAATGGAATTAAGAAATAGGTTGTAAACTTTGGACTTAAGTTAAGGCACACTAATAGGAAATAGTTGTACATAATTGAACTAGATTTGTTTTAGAGGTGAGATCTCAATTCTAAAACATTTTTTTAATGACGAAGCTAGCAGCACGATCGGACTTGGAGTTTCAAGAATAGACGGTTGGACAGCGTGAAGTTATCCATAGACTGAATTACCAAGAGGTATGATATTCTTATTCATATCCTTATTAGCCTTGTTTTAAATGTTATTGGCCTATGGAAATCTTTTAAAAACAAAACATATTTGACATTATTCAAATTTAAAGAGGAGTTTAAAGTAATATTTTCTTGAAATAAGTTGGTTTAAGAAATGGTAAAACGCGTGATAGCCTAGAGATCAGGGCATGCAGATCATATTCTTAGGGGTAGGCCTCGAAACCCGTACGGGCCACTTCGATGGTGATATCATGTATTTGTGATAAGGTAAGTGATTCATTATAAACTTATAAATTGCTTACTGGAACTTGAAACTTTAAATTATAGACTATTCTTTTCATTTAAGGATGTTTGATACATAATTTGGATCATGTACTTTTGTTTATTCATGAAGTTTTTATGAAATTATATTCTACTTGGTCTTTCACTCACTGTTTATTCTGTTTCAATATTTAAATCACTCTCAGGCGACGCTCAAAGTAGTGCCAAGTATATTGTGACTACAGGTGACATTAGTCAAACTCAAGAAGTGAAGAAGTTGTAATTTACTTCCTTCCTTGCTGCATACTTCTAAGGCATGTATAAATTATAATTTGTAACCTTAAATACTCTCGGACTGTGGTTGATGTCTAATATTTACTTCTATCATATTTATGTATGCTACAATATGGATTTTGCTGTGGGAAAACCTGATATGATGTCCCATACTTAGTTTTAAACTTGTTTTATCATGGTATTATAAAATCTACCTCACTTTTCAAAAAATCTAATTTCTTTCAAATCGTGGGGTTTATTTAGAAATTCTTAAATATTTTATCCCTGAAATTGATTTTGGTATTATCCTATGATTAATTATTGGGTTAATTACACAAATGGTCCCTAAACTCTTTAAAAGGTGGCTGTTTGATCCCTAATTTTTTTTTACGAAACAAACCTCAAATTATTTAAAAGTGTGTAATGTAGTCATTTCCGTCAAATTTCGTTATATTTTTAACAGAATTAATCATGTACAACGTATGTGCTCAACCCTAGCTCTCCTTCTCTCTTTCTCTCTCTGATCTCTCTATTATCTCCTTCTCTCTTGCCGGCGATCATCCTCATCATCACGTTCAGCGTCAGCTCGAAGAGCAGAGATTTCATCATCTAACAGTATAAGCAACTGAACCCACCATTTGAGATTATCTTTCATGTTAATGGGTTATTTTAAATCTTTTTCGTGAATACGTTTGGATGACTATCACATGCGTGGCCTTCTGGCACCTTCTGTGTTTGTATGGACATCTCTTCGTTCAAACCATTTGACGATATATTCGAGGTAAGAAATTCAAAATCAATCCTTCAAAAATAAAAAATCCTGTTTCTTCATAATTTTTCATAAATTTTATTCTTCTTTACCGGTTTTCTTCTGGGTCATGCAGATTTTGGTGTTTTATGGAAATCTTAGATTGACTATGGGCTTACTGGGTATCAAGGTATGTAAAATTTGGAACCAATTTCATTTGACAAAGTTTTTAAGTTTGATAGCTTTAATTCGATCTGTAATGGGTTTGTTCAACTGGGCAAGTACTCTGATCTTATGAACCGGATCGGAGTTTTCGAGATGCCATAGGGAAGTGGAAGGAGATGTAAATGCGAGCTTGGGTTAAAATGTGATGTAAATGCGAGCATGAATTCTGTTATAGAGGAGGCCTACTCGTTAGAGTCGTTGAGAGAGGAGTTATCAGTGAAATTTGGGATTTTCGATCGGCAATTGTAGATGTGGTTTTTCCACAGGAGGTTGAAGGACCGGAAGGCGACGCCGACACCGACGAAGCGGCCATGGAAGGACTTGCTGGTTACAACCGGGATTGCTAGTGGAAGCAATGGCGGTCGCCGTTCGAGGAAGCTGTGGCAGGGGAGGATGTTTTGGTCGAAGCTTAGGGCAAAAAATAGTAATTAAGGACATTTTCGGCTTTCCTGTCAAAATATAGGTCATGTGATATCTCACGTACACTGTATCATTATTTTTTAGACGACATTTGAAGGAAAGGACTACATTGCATCTTTTAAATAGTTTGGAATTCGTTTCGGCAAAAAAAAAAAAAAAAAAAAAAAAAAAAAATTTAGAGACCAAACTGTCACCTTTTAAAGAGTTTAGAGACCATTCGTACAATTTATTCTTAATTATTCTCTTAATCAAGTTTAAATTTCTAAACAAACCTCCATGTCACAAACCTCTGTTTTGAGGCATGACAAACAAAGAGTATGTTAAAAACTTAATGGATTTTGACGAAAAAGATTTGATTGCCAATGTTTTGAGAGTTTAGGGATCATTTTGCTTAAATTAAAAAAATAAAAACCGAACTATCACCTACTAAAAAGATTAGGAATCATTCATGCCAATTACCCAAAAAAGTAAGATCTAAATTGTTTTAACGGCAAAAAACAAGTCTAATTATTAGAATTTAAACGGAAAGTAAATTCTAAAATCAACAGTTTGAACCATTGTTTATAGTTTGAATTGCCCTCGTTTAATTCTCTATCAAACATCAATTTGAATTCAAAATTATGGTTTAAATTAAGTTGTTAGGTTTGAGTTGTTGAAAGACGGGCTAAATTACCCACAACGTTAACTTAAAAACGTCTATTCTTCTTCTTCTTTCTTTTAATTCTTTTTAACTATCCTCTTCCTTCTCATCTCCTTGATCACCGCAGCCTCCTCCATGTCCAACTCTGGCAACATCCGCCGTCGCCACGTCTGCCCAATCATTCACTTCTGCGGTGCTCCTACCCTCCTCTTGCTCATCTTTTTCCACCTAACTAGTATTAACTAGTGGATTATCCGTGCAGTTATACAAATATTTAATAATTTAATTAATATTAATTTAAACGAAAAAAATAAATGGAAAAGATATTTAAAAGTTTTTACAAAACATGATACATAGTAAAAGATTTGTTTATAAGTGGCTGTCAACTTGTTACACATATATACGTATTTATTTATGTGTCTATCTCTGTAAACAAAAATATACATACTGATTAAATTAACAAATAGAATAGGAACCTAATTTTTACTCAAATAACAAAAACTTATATAATATAAACACTAAACAATATGTTATAAATAATATTAACAAACACAATATAAACGCAATAATAACAACATAAAACAATGAGCAGATATATTAACAGCTCAATATATACACATAAGAAATCATTGTAATATAATGCATGCAGTTTTAAAGCAGTTAAAACTAATGTGGAAGAAATAAGAAAGAATTTCAGACGAATAACGAAAATGGACAGAGTTGATGCAGGATAAGTAAAAAAACTCTAAAACAAAGACAACCAAAAAAAAGACGCACTATTCAAAACTGAAGAAAAGTGATAAAGCAGAGAAGATAGACTGCAGTAGTCTGAGAATGAAAATATAAATAAAGCGAAAGACGGTACGCATAAAGGTGAAGACAATATATTTATACAAACAGCAGAAACTTTTGAGCACTTCCCGAAGGAAAATCTTGCAAACAGAGCTGAATACATGTAATAATTAGTTAAAAATAGGTGTTACGCTGCATGAAAACTACCCAAAAACAAAGCAAATAACATGCAAACAGTGAAAAAAAAGACAAATCCATTAGAAAGAATTACTGGACGCTAAAAACAAATGTTTAAACATTCCCCAATAACAGAACCTGCAAACAAAGATCAAAACATGTAATAATTAGTGAAAAACAGGTGTTACACAACATAATAACCACCGGAAAACAGAACCAGTAAACAGCAAACAGTAAAAAACTACACATCCCTCATACAAAATTACATGATAAGGAAAAACACATACACAAACAAATAAGGAAAACAACAACACAACATCAAATCTCCCAAGAAAAAAAAAATTATGAACAGATGAGAAAACAATTGAAATAGACAAAGGAGAAAATGATAAAACAAAAAAAAAAAAGCAAACTTTTTAAAACTCAAAACATCCAAGCGTAAGAAATTTAACAATGCATAAATAAAAAATAAGACAAGAAGGAAAAAAAACCAAAAAGGCAAACAAAAGTAAGAAATAAGGAAAAAAAAAAATTGAAACCGCATTACGAATGAAACATCCAAATGATAGAAGAACCAAAATACACGAAGAGGAAGAAGAAAGAATGTAAGAGGAAAAAAATATTATTATTAAAACCTAAAAAAATATCTACTTTTGAAAGAAAGAATGAAACCCTAAATTAAGAGGGAAAAATTGGAAGGGAAAAAAGGAATCATAGAACAAATCCGTAAATCAGCGGAAGAAAGAACAAAAGTAAACCAAAAACCAAAAAAAAAAAAAAAAAGGACATTCGAAGAGAAAAACCGTTGCAAGGAATATGCAGACGGCCAAAAAAAATTGGATAAAATTCCCTGAGAGAAGAAAACTTAGGAACTTCACCGAAACATAACCCATAAGATTAATCCATATATCACACAACAAACCCAAAGAAAGCACCAAAAAATCTTAGAAAAAAAAAAGTCTTTTTTAGGAAAAAAAAACTCTAAAAAACAAAAAATACTCAGATGGCAAAAAAGGGAAAACCAACAAAAAATTTTAGAGAGAAGAAAACATAGGAACTTCATCGAAACATAACCTATAACCTCAACTCATTTATCACATAAGAAACTAAAGAAAGCCGAAATGAAACAGAAATTATGACAAAATTAGAACTAAAAGACAATAAAGCAGAAGAACCCAAAATGAAAATGAAGAGGAAGAAAAAGAATAGAATAGATGGAGACATAGAGAAGAAAAAGGGAGAAAAAAATGTGGAGAACAAATGAAGAAAATGAGCTTCAGCGAAAGAAAGAACAAAAGGTAAGAGATTGAGGCGTAGAAGCTTCAACGAAAGAAGTAGGAGAAGCTTCTCGGGAACGGTAAAGAAAAGATTACCGCATCAAATGGCCGAAATGCCCGGAAGGAAAACATAGAAGTAAAATAAAACTGATGACAAAATAGTAAAAATAAATAGTATGGGACACAAACGGTACTTTTGAAAATAGTAAGGAGAAAGAGAACCCGGAGTATGTATAATATATTTCATATCATATTTTGTCAAAGTAGCATGTCAAGTTTATAATCTTCATCAGAAATACATGTTCTAATTGAAGGTGAATATGGCGCTAAAGAATCCAATTGTATTATTCTAAAATAACATTCTGTAATTGTATAGGCAAAATCCATCAATGGTAAAACTAGAAGAGTGGCAGCTATAAATGATCCCCAGAAATAATGTTGCTCATATTACAAAAGTACAAACTGAGAATCTACTCAACACAGGAAAAACCAATGCAGAAGAACTCGCTTTATCGCCGGCGACCCACGGAATAAAGACAAAAAAAGAACACCATTTGGTCCTCCTCTTCCAATCTACTCCCCAACAGTCAATCCAAACCCAAACTTATAGGACATTATTAGTTCATTAATTCAAATTTTTAATTTGAATTGAGATATAATTTTATATGAGATTTTTTTACTATAATAAAAAAGTTAAATGTAACTGGTAAAAATCATTATCCAAAAGCTAAAAACATTCATATTATATTATTAAGAATTAATAAATCTGTAAGCGGAAGTCTATCTGAATCCATATTGACTGATTTCTCTCTGTTTGTCTTCTAAATCAACACGTTTTCCTAGAGAACCTTTTAACTTTCTCTCTATTCTTTCTAATGATAAGATATTAGAAGGAATAAAATGTAACGTGTGATCTGAGAATCATAACTGTTATTTATTGATAACTTTCTTGTTATCTTTTGGTATTTCTATTTTAACTCATCATAAAAATAGAAATTATTATTAAATCTCTACATATTAAAGGCTCACACCTTATTAGATACATTAAAATTCAAAATACCCAAGCATTAGTAGATCACTTTTAATTAAGTTTAATCTTATATGACAACTCACAACACATGATTCCGTTCACTTCACCGATTCGAGTTTAAAATTTTAGTTTTGCTACAGTAAAAAATTCTCAGAAACACTCACATCAAACTTTTTTGCTACAGTAAAAAGCTATCACATAAAATCACATCTTAACTCGAATTACAAACTCGAATCAGCGAAGTGAACCGGCCTAATTATTCACATATAAACCCAATATTAAATTAAAAATTTAACAATAATTATTTTTTTGAGAGTTTTTTACTATAATCTTTCTATCTATCTAGCTGCAAGGCATAATAAATTTAAGAGAGCTTTTTGTTAATGGAATTATCTAAAACACCACTCTAATCTGCTCTCCCTATGTGTTCGCAATTGGTTTTGTGTGCAACGGAACATGGCAACTCAACCGGCTAGGATTCGAAAGTGGAAGGACCTAAAAAAAGAAGGTTTGCTAATTTGCAGGTGTAAGGAAAATAAAATTATTTATTAAACTCACCTCTGCAGAGAGTATGAAATCAAGACCCAATCGTTCTTCCGGAAAGGCAGCCACGACCCCGTTGGAATCTCTATCTTTCCTCTAATTAGACGGCACTGCCACAATGATAAGAAGAGTCAAGCAGAACACAGGCAAAGTCAAGCAGCTATTTTTAAGTGGAAAACAGCCCGCATCCAAGCACAAATCCAGCCCAAAATCAATTGCATAAATCACAATGAAATTACAATTGGTACTACGATTTTGCTCACCCTGATTCCATATTCCTGTCAACAAGAAGTAATATCAATTAAACCCTCAAGGCAAAATATAGCAGCTTTGAAATAAATAATTAATACCCTAATTAATTAATACCGCTTCAATAAATATGTGAACTTTTATAGATACTAGTTAAAGCACGGGCCTTGTAAGTGCATTTCTTATAACTTTTTGAAATGAAAATTTAAAATCTCCTTTAAGATTTAGGGTGCTTATTTGCACAATTTAAGTTATAATTGTAGTCACATTGTTTAGTATTTTTTTTCACATAAATTTAACTTTTTTCTTACAATATTTTTTTCTTACATATATAATTTAAATCATGATTTGAGTTATGCTAATAAACACACCCTTAGTTTTACTTATTTGCAATCATCCTAATAGTTGAGTTTATTCAAAAAAAAAAAAAAAAAAGTTTAAGAGAGCACATTTAAAAAGGAGAAAATTAAAAAGTAAATTATTTTCGGGGTATATATAAAAAAAAATTATTTGAACTGCTTGCATAAGAAAAATATTTGAGCATGAATACATCTGAAAAGACATTATTCAGGGAATAATTAGGACAAAATATTTATGAGGCTCATGTCGGACAACAAAAAAATGATTACAGGAAAAAATATGTTTAGGTTATCGATAGCACATATGAAAAAACCTATTTTAATTAAAGTAGTTTTGAGAAAAAAGTTTTAATAAGTTCATTTGAGAACATAAAATTTATAAACAAACAAAAACGTAAAATTAAGAATCGAAATGTATATTGCAACCACAAACGTATTTTGCTTAAATGTGTACATATGGGAGAAAGTGTGAATACAGGTTGTAAAGATAATATATATTAGATAGATTAAAGATATTAAAGAAAACTTGAAAAAAAAAAATTATAGAAAAAAATGAAAAAAGAAGTAATACTTTACAAACGAAACATGGTGTACTGAAAAGGACTTTGTTTCAACAGAAAAAAAAAAATAAATAGAAATACATTTGGAAAAACTCTTTTAATATAATCTATCAAGTAAGAAAAGGTAGTTTGAAGAATCAAAATAAAAAGGTTAAACTTTCAGAAATCTTTTGGTGGGAGATAAAAATAGGACATATTTGAAAGAAATTAATTGAATTAAGACCCCGTTCATTTCGCTGATTCGAGTTTAGAATTCGAGTTTTGCTACAGTAAAAAGCTCTCACAAACAATCACATCTAACTTTTTTGCTACAGCAAAAAACTCTCACATGAAATCAAATCTCAACTCGAATTAAAAACTCGAATCAGCGAACTAAACGAATAAACTAAGGGAAACAAAATCACATTGCAATAATTTTATTGTTGATGAGCTTTTGACAAAAAAGAAAAAAGAAAAACAAACAAGGAAAGAGAAAAAAAAAAAAAAAGAGCAAAAAAAGGTGGAGTTGACACTTAAAATGTAGAGAAGAATGCACCAAAAGAAGGGATCCTTTCATACACCCATTATACTTTTATTCTAAATTTGATAAAAATATATATATATATATATATATATAAATTTGGGTGCATTTGGAACTCGTTCTAAAATGATTTTATTTTTTATATAAAATGAAAATGAAAACGTTTTCAATCTCAGTCAGAAATTATTTTTAAAAATGCGTTTGATAGTTTTATCAAAAGATTATTTTCAGTGTAAGAAAACTCATTAATGTCTCTTTTTCTCTCTCTGCTCGAGAGATGAGAAAACGAAAATAAAAAATGAAAAACAACTAAAAGTTATTTTTTTATTTATCTCTCATTTTATACTAAACTAAAAAAATCGTTTTCATTTATGTTTTTTGTCTTTATTATGTCAAACGCTGTTTTGAAAACGTTTTTATTTTTTTTCTTAAAAAACGTTAAAAATAAAAACAGTATCAATTCCAAACACGGCCAGAGTGGTTCTATACTTCAATTCATACACCCTTTAAAATTAAAATCTCTCATTATAAAAGACCATAACAAAAAATGACAAAAAATGACTATTATGATATATTTAATTACAAAATTAATTTTTATTATAAAAAATAATGATGATTTTTTTTTTCACTCTACACACCCCCATATATATCATATCAATTACAAACTTTAACAAAATTCTAATTTTCATTGACTATTCCAAAATGTTGTATAGAAGAGTGTTAATTTTTCCTTTTTTCTTATTTTTTAAGTTTCATATTTACATTTCTTTGCTAATAATTTCGTATTCTCCCATATAATCATTTCATATTCTCCCATCTAATCATTTCATATTCTTTTTAATTTTTTTAAAAAGTTGGATTGATGGTAATTTGTTCTGTTTCTTTTCTTTTTCTTTTTTGGTTTCTTTATGCTCATGCTTATCCTCGTGATATGTTGTTTTAGGCTTGCATTTTCGTTTCCTTTATGCATTGTCGTCTATTTATTCTTATTTCTTCTCATTTATCATTTAGTTAAAACCCTTGTAGTATTGAGCCTTGGACTTCTATGTTTATAGGTTAGTACTCGATTTTATAAGTATAGTTGAATATTATTATTTTGAGGTTTGTTTACTTAAGAGAATTGTCTATCCGTGAGGTCAGGAATTCATGCTAACCCTTCTGAAGAGGTTTTGAGTTTCATACTTTCGCAAGATAAAGATGGAGAAATGCAAATATTAAAATAAAAACTTAAAATAAAATGGTGGGTGTAAAAGAAATATGGTGGTTAATAATTAATAATTCTAACAAAGGAGTTATGGATAATTTTAGAATAATAGAGGTATGCAAAAAATAAATTTATTTTTTTTTTAAATTTATGTGGGGTGTGTAGTTAGAACGGGGTGTAGAGAGTAAAAATGAGAATTTGAATAAAACCAGCCATAAAATTCATTAATATGCCCACAACTCTATATAAATTTTAATTTCTACACCTTTCAAAAATTTTATATCTAGTTTAATCCAGAAACTCTAAACGCCTCAACTCTATGAATTATTGATAAGAGTGTGATATTTCGCAGCTAGTATTCATAGATTATATGTTTTTTTTTTTATTCAATTGCTTATTGTTGCGTTGTACATCGTATCCTCCTCTTCTTTTTCTTTTCTTTTATTTTATTTTTTCCTTGATAAGCCAACGATGATGACTAAATGGAATTCGCATTGCTCAAAAGCTTGTAATGTGTATTGGCTATAATGATTTAGAGAGGTCAAAGGCTTGAAGATAACTGTTTGGTGTGATCTCTGTGGAACTACAGGAAAGAAATGAGGAAGGGAAACGATTGACAAAATTTAAATTGATATTTGATGTCATGGGTGTACCAATATAAGGGTTATATTAGGAAAATTCACAATTGTATATTACCTCTTAAAATATTCTAAATGATAGAATAAATTTATTGGGGGTATTAATTAATTAATTAATGGGGTGCAAATAAAATTTCAATAGTGACACTCAAAGCCGGCATTTTTGCCCAAGTACAGTGAAGTCAAAGTGAACTCATGGGTGATTATAAAAGAAGGGAGAAAGAAAGAAATAAGTTAAAATTTGAGATGAATTAAAATTAATAAGTTAATAATTTATATAAGTTAATAAATAGGTTAAATTACTGTTTTTGTCCATAACGTGTTTAGTTATGAATTATAACTTGATAAGTTATTGTTCATAATTCACGGTTTTTATCTATAACTTGTCTGGCTATGAACTATAACTTAACAAGTTTGTCCATAACTTATCTGGTTATGAACCATAACTTGGTAAGTTAAGGCCTATTAATTTCTATAACTAAAAATTGGCCTATATACTTTCTTAAGCTTTTCATATTGGCTTATTTCCTGCTATTTCTGTAAAAAGAAAAGGGGCTCAAACTCGGTTTAGCCAACTACATCTATAACCATCGCAAGGAAGTTGCGGTAAAGCTTTAGGGCCTGTTTAGTTTGTTGATTCGAGTTTAGATGTGACTTTATGTGAGACATTTTTATTGTAACAAAAAAGTTAAATGTAACTGTTTCTGAGAGTTTTTTATTATAGCAAAACTCGAATTCTAAACTTGAATCGGTGAAATAAACAGGACTGATGTGCAATTTTGTTATGCACTTTCTTGGTTTTTGGCTTGCGTTGATGTGTCTTCCAATTTCGTTTGCACATGCTTGAGTTTGAGTGTTAGGAAAAAAAAAAAAAAAAAAAAAAAAAAAAAAGCCCGGTGAGGTGGGTAAAATAGAAACTGAATGGCCATCTTTTCTTTACTAAGTTTGAGATATTATGCTATTTGTTTCAAAAGAACCTATAAAATATGTTATATCCTATATTTTCCCTAATTTTTTAAACAATCAAGGGTTTAGAGTTCAAAATCATTTATAATTAAAAATAAAAATAAAAGGCTTAAAACGTTAGTGGTGCGCCATGGCCGATTGATGGATTATTGATGCGTACTGGATACTACATGATATTAAAAAGATGATCCTAAAGCTGCTTCAGTTTACTGATTTGAATTTTTAATTTAAATTGAGACGTAATTTTATGTGAGTATTTTTAACTATAATAAAAAAAATTAAATGTGACTTTGTGAGAGCTTTTAACTGTAATAAAACTGGAATTGAAAACTTAAATCGATAAAATGAATGAAATCTAATATTGTTTTTATTTTTGTTTTGTTTTGTTTTTTGTTTTTTTGTTTTTTTATTTTTGTTTGTTTGTTTTTTTTTTTTTTTTTTTTTTTTTTTTTTTTGTAAATGATTGGAGAAGCCTTGGATGTAATACTTAGTCGTTGGTGGATGGTTGAGGTCATCATACTCATGACCCTTGAGACGATGGTTGAGGTCGTACCGGTGTAGTTGATGGTTGATATCATTATTGCTATGGGGTCTTAGCCCCATCATCAATATAGTTCGAGGGAGGGTGGTGGGGGTCTTAGGGCGACTGGTATTGAAGATGGAGGTTTGAGGACTTTCCTTGGTGTGACGAGTGAAGGTATCGTTTGGGTTGTTTTTGCATTAAGCTTCGTCGGTGGTGGTCACGATTTCTACAACGGCTCTGATCAGATGCAGTTTCTTTGGTTTCTGTACAATGATTGTTGGCTTGTCACCGACATCTCTTCTTGTGTGGCTGAGGCTATTGGTAGTTTTCATAGTGTTTTGTTAATTTAATAATAGCATTCAAGTTTATGTATTGTAATAACGGAGGTGGTTTCCTATGCATTCTAACTTTATTTATGTGTCTCACCAGTCTGAGTTAGTTATTGACAATATATGTGCTTGTTTGCATCTAGATGTGTTTTTAAATCGTGTTGCTTGTGTCCCAATATTGGAGATTTGGTCCCGGTCGACCGGTTTTATCCATTAACAATAGTGATTCTTATTAACAAATTTTGGTTACACTCGATTTTGTTCATGCCGAGTGAGTCTTTCTCTATTAGGTCTCGACACTTGTTGTCGCTTTTGTATTTCATCTTTTTCACTAGTTGATCCAATCAATACGTGTGGTCAAATTCTCTTGTAGTTTGTGCTCATTTGGGACTATGTATTTAATTTGTTAATTTAATAATGAAATTTTCCTTAAAAAAATGTTTATTGTTGAGGTTCGGAGTTCAAACTCTCACTCTTATTAGAAAGAGAGAGTAGCAAATAAATTAAGTACAGTTATGGGACACATTTTAAAAGATAATTTTGTAATTGTCTTTTAATAAAACACAACCTAAGATCAATTATAAGGGTATTCAGGAGAAAAAGAGTGCGTGTGTGTTTTTTTTCTGAACAATGTCATATCAACAGGTAAATTTTCAGTCTGTTAAAGAAATTTCATTTTTTAAATAAGTAAACAATTCTCCAGAACCGTTCCTTTCCTTTTCCAATAAGTACATAACACCATTTTCGAAGCTACACCTTAGAGGGAAGAATAGACCCTAAGAATCCATAGAAAGTAGAAACTGACGAAAAAGATCGTCAATTATCTACTTTGGATGTACAACAATTTTAAAGTTACAATTTACATTTAAAGAAAGAAAAGCAGAGAAACTTTTATATGTAAGTCTAGTAGTTTAGTTGATGCGACATAGCCCTAAATCTACTAAAATAAATTAGAGAACCTATCTTGTCTCTCCTACCATCAATCTGAATGGATAATCAATTTTTTGGCCACCAATTTAATGCCTGCATGCTGCTGATAGTCATATGGGTCTAAGGAGAAAAATGCATCCACAAAGGTCCCAGGCGTGAACAAGGTACTAAGCTCTGAGGCATCAAATTTGCTAAAAACTAACCTCTGCTCAGAGCCAGAATTTTCCTTTTGATAGATCTCCGTCGCATATATAGCTATGTTTCCACATACTGCAGCTGGTATGCTGTAGTCAAAACAAAGAAAAAAATAATAATAAGTTTAATGAACCAAATCTTCCAGAAGGGTGGAACTCTATTCTCACATTGCTTGCTGAAAATGATTGGAGAAAGAAAAACTCACTGCAATCTGACTGTTGGGAAGCTGAAGAAGCCATTCTTTCGGGTCACAACAGGTCTCCATTCTGAGCTACTGCCTGAATTCAAAGATGACTTCCGGGCAATGTCATCACATTTATCGAGAAGTTCATAAAGATTTGGTGGCGCGTCAACAACAAAATTCAACCGTGGTCTGCCAGCGGGATCAACAAACTTCGCACTTATTCCGAAACGCACTTTCAGACGATTACATTGAAGTTGCAAAGTGATATCTTTGTGCAATAATTTCATCCTCAGACTCCCACGATAGAATGGAACATGTGAGGCACGGATAAAAGAAATAGAAACTTCATCAAGCACTAGAAATGGAACAGAACTGCCATTAGGCAAATTTGTTGCTGGTGTGGAAGAAACATCTGGAGACTCTGGAATGGATTTCTCCTCCATGTTGACACTGGATTGATGGGATTCTATTGCAATTTCAGCGCTGAGTGGGGCCATGTTAAAAGGATCTGGACGTGATGAGTTAGATTGAACTGGATTAGAGACTTCTACTCCTCTGCTTTGAGCCAATAGACATGATATTGGGCAATTCTCAACCATTATTTGGGACGTGGAAGATGACACTGGGCCATTATCATATGCGGGGATATTGGAATTGCTTGCCCCCACGGGAGATGATTTTCCATTACTACGACTTCTTGTTAAAGCATTTGGAGAAACCCAACTGTTTGTTGTGAATATGTCCGGGAGGCTCGACTCCTGTAATTATGCCATATAGTTAATCATCACATAACTGATCATATAAAACCTGCCTGACTATGGATCACTTCAGAGGCAATAGGGATGGAGAACATCCTGGTCAAATCACAAATATGAGGTATGGTTTCAAAAATTAAAAGTAAATAGTTAAAGAATAGCTGCAACCTAGCGCATAGCGGGCATTAAACAATCAAATAAAATGAAGGAAATGCTGGAAGCAACATACTGAAGTTCAAGAGGTTGTCATTATTCTTCCAAACAGACATTAAAAATAAATAAATAAATAAATCGTTATAGAAAAATCCAAAAAATTTCTTTTATATTAGGCTAATCCATTAACTGGGTTTGGACCAGTTGAGAAAGGTAAATACACTATTAACCAAGCAGGGTATGAAATTTCCTAACTCACACCACCTCGTGCACACACACACACATTGACACATACATAAACACTTCCTAGAAGACAAACATTCGAACTCAACTGAGAATGGCTAAAAGGAATAGCAGGAAACAAAAGTAATCTTACACAGGCATATGAAAACAAGCCCATACACATTACCTAATGACAAAAATAATAAAAAAGTCATTAACAAAAATAAAAAAGGTGAGAAATCAAGAGACAGAAACTAAATTTGCAGCTTCGCATACGCCCTAACAGACTAACACATGAAGAAAAAATCAGCACCAAATAAATCATTCACGAACATACTTGTCAAGTAAACAAAACGGTTCACAATGAAAGGTTCCATTGAGTATTGTCAGATGCACTGTAAAACGTATATAATGTAGGCTAATAATTGTGTACACATAACAATTGATAGGATCTTTGGCTATCATTTTAACTTGAGAAAAAATTGTCCACATAATGTTCGGAAGACAATAAGCTTTGAGAATATATATTTTAATTTGTTAGTGGGGCAAAATCGACAAGTACTTGATCGATGATATATCGAGTAATAAAACTAAAACATACAAAAACAAGTAGAACTATGAGGATGGTCATGACTCCTCAAGAATACTCAAGTTTTTACCAAGAACAAGACTGTAGCACAGTATTTGAGAACTTCAAGATTCATTCGAACATCATCCAAGCTCCTAACAATCACCACAACGAGATTAGTCAAACAACTAATTGAAAAATCAAGAAAGCCAACGCAAAATAGGATTGCAAGAGTACCTATGTGTCTGCTTTCCAAGCCCAAAATATGTCGCGAGGGTGGCCATCTGCATATGTAAATGAGGATGTATCAACCATTCGGGAAAAAAAATGTAGCAGAACGCTTGATTACTGCGCACTGTTGAATGTCAAATTTCACGTCATAATATCCACCAATCATGTCTGTTATCGTAAATAAGATAATCCAACCACAAAAACAAGATAAAGATGACAGTTAAAAGAAAGCAGTCATTAATAGAAACTAAATGCTTAGAAAGAGCATTCCAACATCAGAGAAGAAGCTTATCATTCATTGCATCAGGCTCTTCTATTTTGAAAAATGCAATTGGAGGGTCGACTCAAAAGTCGAACCAACCAAGCTATTCAAAATTTTCCCCTAATAAATTTATTTCTCCACAACAAGTTCTCATGATCCTTAGGAAATAATTTTCATCCATTGAAATCAGCCCAAAAGAAGTACTTTTGAGCTGAAATTGGCAATTACATTTTACCTTCATGTCACCGGCTCTCCGGCCAAACCTCTCAGTCAACAACGCCAACGAATCAATTGTACCCTTTGGCTCCGGTGCTGGTCGACCAATATCTGCGAACGCCTCTCGAATCCGGGCACAATCAAATCTCAATATATTGTGACCTGCCCATATCCGTCCTGTGCACAACCGACCCAAAAAAAAAAAAGAACCGAATTTTCAATATAAACCAGCTTACAAACTAGCTTTTTGTCGTAAACACCCAATTTGAGCTTTCATTTTCAACAGATTTCATATATTTCTTTGTTATTTGATTCAATTTTAAAATGATTCCAACATTCAACGAGCCTTTTCAGCTTAATGGGCCACAAAGTACAATTTTTTGAGGTTTCTTTTCACATTTCATTTTCTTTCCTTCAAATTCTCAAATTCTATGAACAGAACAGAAAGTAGAGAGAGAGAGAGAGAGAGAGAGAGAGAGAGAGAGAGAGAGAGAGAGAGTGAGAGTGAGAGGAAAACCAAACCATGGAGAATGTCGTAGACCCGTTCGGCGATGTCATTGAAAGTCGGGGCCGAGACGACGGCGTCGCGAGAAATGCCGTTGCAGCGAACGGAGAGAGAGGAGATGAGGGAGAGGTCCGAGGGTCGGACGAGCGTGGAATAGCTCTGGAGCTCGATGAGCTTCCTAGGGCAAACCAGAATGGCTCCAAACTCCAAAATGGCGAATCCTTGACCGGATCGAGTCGGCACCGTCGTTTCCACGTCGAAGAACGCGATCTCAGAGCGGTCCTCGCTCGAAGACATGGATGGATACCTCGGGTGAATCGAGAGGGTTTTAGAGAGAAAGATAGGTTTTAGACTGTAGATTGTAGAATGTAGATGATGGAGATGAAAAACGAAAGAAAACGCGCCAAATCGTCGTATATAAAGATGACACTGATACAGCTTTTGAGATTTCTTCTCCCTTACGATTTATTGTTGGGCCGTTAAGTGGCCCATAAAAAAAAACTGAGGAAGGTGAATCAGAGGAAATATGAGGAATATCGTGGAAAGATTTTAACCCTAGTTTACACATAAAAGGTAGTATGGGGTTTTAGTTTTCAATTTGAGTTGAAGGGAAAGTTATGCGAAAGATATTGTAGTAAAAAAATTAAATTTAAATTTTTATAAGAAAAAACGCTTTAATAAAGATTTAAGTTGTGATTTAAATCAACAAAATAAATAGAGTCTCAAATTTAACGCAATGACTAATTTAATTGATAAGTAAGAAGTGGAGTGAAATAAAGAATATTACTTTTAGAGAGTTAATATTGGAATACTATGTTACTACTAAAATATTTGAGCTTAATTTGCATATAAAAGTGGCATGGGTAAATAATCCCGAGGTTAATCAAGTATATGTGAATTCTGTTAACCTTACGTGTAGGTAAAGAAAAGATTCTAACAAGTAAATGGAAGGCCAATAGTCCCACCGCAATGAGTAGAATAAGGATTAGTTTGGTACTGTTGTGCGGTTAAAAATATTTATTATTAAGTTACTGTAAACAGAAACATGTAAGTGTTTATTAGTAGTCAAATTTAATGAGAGATATTTCCGATGCCTTACCCTTTTTAATAATTATGGATCTACTCTTTATAATTTTTTGCCTCTTTTCTTTAAAAAAAAATTAAACTGATTAAACCTTGTTTATTATGACATAATTTGACGGTATAAAACATAACACCATAAACCTTTCCTTCCACATGAGTAATTATCTTCATGTTTAGGGAAAACCCAACAAGCAAGTAAAATGGGAATACTTTTTTAAGTTTAGGTATCTTATTCCTTACCTGCATTTGTAACTGAAGTTTTTAAACAACAGCTACGGCAAGCGATACCTACACTAAATTGGGGTCAAACATTTAGTTTACAATAGTTGCATAAACAAGAAGTGTATATAAGGTATTGCCTTAAAAAAAAAAAAAAATAAAAAAATAAAAAAATAATAAAAAAACCTTGTTTGAATGGAAGGAAAACAGAAATGGAAAGAAACCCTAGAGACATTGGATTCCTTTTTGTACTTTTTATGGATGACAATCACGTGAAGCTCTTTGTTTTATATGGAGGAATAAACGGTGCAGGACTTGCATATGTTCTGCAAACAAGGGAAAATAAATGCTCCTTATTCACGGTTACAATGGCATTCTTGGCCCTATTTTGCACCTAAACCTTTCAAAAACTGTGCAAGTATGTCTATGAAATAATTTAAGACCCTTAATGAAGAACTTTTTATTATTATTATTATTAAAGAAACAAGCTTAATGAAGAACTTATAGGGAAAGAAGGGAAAGAAACAAACATCACCATCTCAATGCATTGAACCAATGGAAAAGGAAACGGAACGAGCTCTCCTAAAGCGCAATGGCGCTATAAGGATCCATCGCAATTCATGTTATAGTAGATTCATATGACATGAGTGAGTGTAAAGTTCAACCGGCAATATTTACACCCTCATAAGAAACAAACACCACCAGCTCAATTCACTAAACCAATGGACAAGAAAACGGATGAGCACTCATAAAAGTGCAAGAATGTACAAGGATTCATCGCCCGTAGACTCATATGACATGAATGAGTGTAAATTTCTACTGGTAATATTTGACAGCGTTTGTGTTTGGTTCGTAGGTCCGTATTCATGCAATCCAATTTGAACAACGCCCGCCATCCCCGCTTTTTTGGACTAAAAAATCAGACTGTTTGAATTGAAAAACCAGTGGTTTAAACCTTTAAAATCAGGGATTTCCCCCCTTCCCCTAATTTGGTGATTTGAACCCTTCCAATATAATTTAAAGAAAAAAAAAATATTCAGAATTTTCAGTTTAAATAAAAAAGGTTCAAATCACGTAAATTCTACTCTATGAACTCAAAGGAGTAACAATTGAAGGGGGCTCTGTACAATTGAAGAAATCTAGGTGCATATCATGTAAGAAGAGGAAAAGAGCAAAATCTTCTTAATACCTCAATGTCCCTCAACACATAAAACCACATCTGATGCGTCCAGTTTGTCGGCTTGCCTTTGGGCCTGCGTACTAATCTCCGCAAGCATTTTGTAGATTGAAGAAGTATGCATATGATCTGTGTCACCCGCCACAAAACCGTGAACAACTCCATTGATCTGAATCCAACTTTGGCCCCGAGGCTTTCTCACGCCCATCTCAACCATCTTCCGTCTCACAAAGGCAACGTCTATCCACCTTTTCGCAGCGGCATACACATTAGACAACAACACAAGGTAGCCTGCAGCTTGATCGGGATTGAGTTGAAGTATTAATTTTTGAGCAACTTGAGACGCGAGCTCACTGTTCTTGTGAAGCCTACACCCACCAAGGAGAGCGCCCCAAATAGCGTCGTTTGGCTTCATGGGCATAGTTTCGATAACCCTATGCGCTTCATCAAGGAAACCGGCACGGCTGAAGAGATCAACCATGCACCCGTAATGCTCGATCCTTGGGCTGATTCCCAAAGTTTCAGTCATGTACGTGAAAAGATTTCTACCCTCATTGACTAACCCGGCATGGCTGCAAGCACAAAGAACCCCAATGAAGGTTATCTCATCGGGTCTTACATCACTCCCTCCCGAGCACAACATTCTCTGAAAAAAACGGAGGGCTTCCTCCCCACGTCCTTGTTTCGCAAGCCCATTGATGATAGTTGTCCACGAAACAATACTCCTCTTCAGCATATTTTTGAACACTTTATGTGCTTCATCAATAGCACTACAACTAGCATACATATGAATAAGCGCATTGTTCAAAGACACCAACAACGACTCGCTTTCACCACTCAACACTTCTTCAATATACCAATGAATCCACCTTCCCAATCTCAAATCCCCTAAGTTTGCACATGCTGACAATGCCGCTATGAGCGCCACCTGATCCAACTCCACTCGGGTTTTCCTCATGTAATGAAACAAAGACAAAGCTTGCCTACACCTCCCATGTTTAACACAGCCCGCAACCATAGTTGTCCACGACACAACATTCCTCTCCGGCATCTCAACAAAAACTTCGCGTGCAGCGTCAACATCGCCGCACCTGAAATACCCCTTGAGCAAGGAATTCCAACTGACAACATTTTTCTCACGTAAATCATCAAACGCCCGGCGTGCACACTCGACCAAGCCACCTCCCTCACCCACTGCATACAAATTAACCAAATTCGACCCAACAAATACATTGGAGCAATACCCATTTGCCAAAACCTTCCCGTGGATCTGTTCTCCTTCCCTAAACAGCCCCGACCTCGCGCAGGCGCTGAGAAGATACGAAAAGGTATACCCATCAGGCTTGGCTTCTGTCTCCGCCATTCGATTGAAACATTCAACCGATCTTTTCGGCATTTCGCTTCTTCCATGTGCTCTGATAATTTGGTTCCAACTGGTGGTGCTTGGATTGTCAATGTTTTCGGAGACGGAAAGCGCGTCTTTGATGTAACCATAAGAGACGTAGAGACAGAGGAGCTTGGCGAGAAGGGAGTTTGTTTGGGAGAAGCCTTTGGTGAGTATTTGGGCGTGAATCTGGGTGAGTTTTTTAATGGTGTTGCAACTCTGTAAAAGATTGAAGAGATTCTGTTTTTCTCGTAAAGCCATAAATGTTGGTTGTTTGGCGGGAATGTTTGCTTCAACTAAGATTTGAGAGCTTTTTGTTTTCTCTGTCTTTTAGTCAGGTCGATCAGACAATGGTAGTCTAGTAGTGGGCAGAAAAACGACAGGTTTTTTATTTTATTTTATTTTCTATTTTTTGTTTTTTTTATTTGGGAAATTTACATTTTTGTACCCGCATTTTGTAGTTATTAGGAAATTATTGTCCTGTTGCACTTTTTATATTTTAAATTGTCAATTTATGCTCAATATATACTCTTTGAAAAAAAAAAAAAAAAAAATTGTTAGATAGTTGAAATGTAGTATGGTTCAATTGGTAAGAAGATTGTCATGACACTTGCAATTTCGCTCTGTTTTTTTTTTTTTTTTTTTTTTTAAAAAAAAAAAATGATGAGCAAAAATTTATCAATGGGATTGCATATGTTCTCCTGTTTGGACATGGGTTTTTTTTTTTTTTGGATTTAGTGATTTTTTTTTGCTAAACTATTAACTCTAGTATAATCTATGACCTGAAAATTTAGTATGAACTGTTTTATTTGGTGCTCTGAAATAGTAAATTGTCGGTCATTTTGAGAGAGGAAAAAAGACAATTGTAGTTGGAACTCACCTTCATTTATGTTACTTGAGTTTGTTTATTTTAGTTCTGTTTGAGTTTGTGATTTTTTTGGGCTGAGAAATGATGATCTTGATTTCTATTTTGGAGATTTTTTTTTTTTTTTTCTGAGAAATGTGTATATTTTGCCGATTGTCATTGGTGTAGGTGACCGAATTTATAGGTGAATACGCTATTTATCAGTCATTATCGTTGGTAAATACCGTATTTATTAGTAAATTTTAGTTAAATTTATCAATAAATATTAAATTTATTAATAAATACAGTATTTATAAATCGCCATATTTTCAAGCAAATATCATATTTACAAGTAAATACGATATTTACTAATAAATACAAAATTTGCAAGTCGTCAGAATCGGTGATCAGATTTTTAGATAAATATAATAGTTTCGAGTAAATATAATATTTACTGGTAAATATGGTATTTACCAATCATCGGTGACTTAAGCTCCGAGTAAATATAGTAATTCTGAGTAAATACCGTATTTACCAATCGCGGAGCCGGTCGTTGAATTTTTCATTAAATATGGTATTTACGAGTAAATACGATATTTACCGGTAAATACGATATTTACCAGTCACTAGCATCAGTTGCCTGACTTTCAGATAAATGTAGTATTTATCAATAAATACAACATTTACTAATAAATACGATATATGTCGATAAATACATCATTTATTGCTCGGCGGAGTCAACTGGCGGCGGCCATGGTGGACCTAACTAGAAGGAGGAAGGAGAGCGACGACTTAAGGGTATTTTTGGGTTTTTAATATTGTTGGAAGCCTAAGATGCATGTTCTTTTAGAGTGTAACTTGAGTGTAATTTTTGAGTTGAATTTGAATTTGAATTATAACTTGAGTTGAAGTTGTAACTTGAATAAAGTTTAGTAAAGTTAAATAAAATTAAAACTTAAAAAACATGAACTTAAATAAAGTTAGAACTCGAGTTGTCTTTTTTTGAGTTTTTTAGACAAAAGAACAACCACCAAGGGCATGTTCTTTTGTTCATAAAAGAACAAACTACACTCAAATTACATTCAAATTACACTCTAAAATTACACTCAAATTGTGCTATAAACTAAATGTTTTAAAAATCGTGCTATAATTTACTAATCACCTTACTAATTATGTGTCACTCATTCTTCCAAACAAATATTAGATTAAAAATACTAAAATACCATCAAGCTAATCTTAGGGATTTCTTTTCTCTCTCTACTCTCTCTATCTCACCTCCCTTACACAGCTGTTCTTTCTTATCTCTCCCATCACAATTGTAACTGCTTCCTCTCTCTCTGATGCAGGGAGATTTGGTTATTAGTAGACTAGTAGTTGTTTTTATATTTTCTTTATCTCTTGTTCTAGCTTATTATTAATTTAGTTCTGTTCATTAATAGTTTGTCGTTTATTTTAGTGGTTAGTTTGTTATCATTTTGTGTGTGAGTTATAAATACCTACATTACCAATTGTAATACTGAGACTTGAATCTTTTGAGAATTGAATACTAGAATTGCATTTTCTCTGCAAATTGGGAATTTTCCCCTTATGGGGTTTTTTCTTTATGTAGATTTGAGATTTCATGTCTCGTCTTTCATCTAGGATAGGCCCTTTTTCTATCCATTCCTTTGCATCACACTCTCTCACAACCGCTCATCCCTACCTCGTGTCATCACCGCCGACAACTCCAACGCAAGCATGGTAGTGCTTTGAGGAAGCTTTCCTTCTCTCTCACCTTCTTCCTACAACTCCAATGGCGCAGGGATCTCAGGCCTCCTCCACGCAATGCATTTTCTTTCATAGTGGTGCGATGCAGACAATAGATATGGAGAGGATACGAGCTAGTCGTGAAGATCTCTTCCCATCACAGCGTAGATGTGGAGAAGCGATAGGCAATCGCAGTGGTTTGCTATGTTTTGCAGTGGTCCTTTGGTAGGACATCCGTGATCTTCACTAGCAAGTTGCAGTCGCGCTTTGATGTACCTCTTGCTTTTCTTTTTATTATTAGATCTGTGTTTCTGATTTGTGCGACGTTTTTTTTTTTTTTTTGTGATTTTTAAGTTTTGTGGCACCAGAGAGACACCGTGGTGTGGCCAATAACTAGGTGGATACCGACTAGTATCACGGTTGGATACCGGTATCTAGGTGGATACTGATGGTTACCGATCGGTAACCAGTCAGTATTTTGGTCGTTGCCAAGGACATATTTGGTACTACAAAAGATTGTTTGATGATCTGGCATGGCCTTTTTTGTAATTATCTATATTTTTGATATAAGTCAATCCATACTTTGTTTTCATAGAAGTCCTGTAAAGAGCCCACTTTCTTTTGCGAGGTAATGTGTTCATATAGAAATGTTAAATGGAATTAATTCAAAGTTAAATGGTAAAGTGAAAACTTAAAAATCTTTTTTTAAAAAAAAAATTAAATAAGCATTAGTGAAAATGATTCTTTTTTGTTTCTTTTAAAAAATCCATTTTTAAGAGATATACACTTTTTTTTTTTTTTTTTTTAAAGGAAATCGGGTTTTATTATTAAGATGAAATGTCCTCTAAACAAATTGGAGAAATACAAGTAGGAACGTTTTTCATAACTTAAAGGCCCTCGTTTAGGGCCGTTTAGAGGCTGATTCTAATTTTTAGCTTTTTTGAAGAAGTTACAGTAGGTTAGGGTATTTGGTAAATTATATTTTTGTTCAGCAACTTTTAAAAATTATTGCCCACAACAAAATTTGAGAAATAAATCAAGCGTTTTCTACAACAATTTTTATTGTCATTATCCAAATTTACTAAAATGACCATAATAATAAAACTTAATTCTAATCAACTAACTTTATTTCTTCCAAATCAAATTAAAAAATATATTTTATTTTAAATGTTTATTTAAAAATTAAAATTATTTAATAAAAATCTTATGCTAAATTTTAATAATATATTTTATTATAATGTTGCAAGTTTGAAAAATAATTTACCTTCAATTCTTTAAGTTATTTAATTTCTTTATAAATATATAATTTATCTCCTTGAATAAAATTAATTTATTTTTAAAGATATTTTACTTAATAAAATGAAAATTATATATTTTAGTCTATAAATATTACGAATATTGACTATAAAAATAGTAATAAAACTAATTATAAATATGTGAGTTAAAGTATGTCTATTTTAGTTATTATATATCTTTACAATAATTTTGTATATAATTTACTAAACACTTAAATTTTTGCTTTTAGGATTCAAAGCAATTTTGAAAAAAAAAAAAAAAAAAAAAAAAAAAAAAAAAAAACTAAACACCTACATATTTATAGTTACAATAACGTCTTACTAACAACACGATAACAACAGAAATTTTCAACAGGACAACATACTGGCCCTTAGACAATGCTAACTTTGCTAGGGAAATATGATAGCACCTACCAACCCCATCATATTATAGCAAATAAGCTGTATCATCGATAATAAGGTCAGGCGGCCAAAAGGAGGAATTAACAGCAAGCACAACATTAGATCATATAGTCTGATCTCATTGTGGAAACCTGTACAAAATAATTGCAATATTTTATCACTTTTGTTTGGAATTTTTGTCACATTTAAAGAGTTGAGACTTGGGGAATTGATAGATTTGTATTACGGTTTAAATTAAGATACTAAAACTTTTTGTCGAATGTGTTTTTCCATCATTAATTTAATACAATCATCATAAAATATGACATATTGTAATAGTTTTACAAGCTAAAAGGTAAATTGTTAAATTAAGAAATTTAAGTGGTAAATCAAAACCATACAAATTCAAGGAGTAAATGTGTAAAATATCTATATATAAAAAAAAAAACAAAAAGTTTCTGGAAAATGCATTTAAGGAGTTTATTAATTCTCTCCTTAAAGATGAATATCTTTAGGATGTATCACATACTTGAGTAAAGTAAAGGTGATGAGGGGTCAGTTTTATGAAGGTTGTTGAGTCCTCTAATAACTATAGTTTTGTGAGGTTTTATTTTATTTTATATTATATTTTAAGTTGTCATATATTATTGATTGAGAAAACGAACGAGATAGGGACAGGAAGTTGGGAAATATGATCGTTGATCATTGATGATTAGGTATTGCTGTCTTCTGCTTTGCTCATGTGACGGTGACGCAATATCATCTTTGCTGTTTATTTAGTCTAACAATTAGGCATAATTTATTTTATGGATTAAAATTTTTAATTTGAATTAAGATGTGATATTTTTTAAGAGTTTTTAATTGTAATAAAAAAAGTTAGATGTGATATTTTCTAAGAGTTTTTAACTATAAAATCTTAAAATTTAAAATTTAAATCGGTAATATGAACAAGAGCTTAATGTGTTTTATAATTCGTTAGGAAAAAAACCCGCGCATAGTATGTGAAAGGTAAAATAAATTCAAGTTCAATCTTATTGAAATATAAAAGTAAACATAAAATAACAAAAATGTTAAGAGTATCCGCATAACAGGTTGATTTTTAATATGGAATCTTAAGTTTTTAGAAGGTCTAATTTCTATTACATTAGTGTGTGTCAAATTTATTTATTTATTTATTTTTATTTTTAGGAAAGTGCGTGTCAATTTTTTATACTATACGATACAACCTGCTCATATTACTTATTTATTTGTTTTCACCAAGCACAACCAAATTCAGCAAAATATAAAATATCTGAGAACTTTACGGTAGCCTACGAAAAATATTCTATTCACAGGGCTCTATTTTGAATATGCATCAAGTCTGTCAATTTTATAAATTTTCATGCGATTTTCAACATATTTAATGTTTCGAAACATGAACTAATTGGATGGGATAATTCTACCATAGAAAGGGTCAGTTTAGTAGTGCTGTAGATTAAAAAAAAAAAAATTACTTTTAGCTGTGTTAAAGAAAAAAATAGCTATTACAAAATGCAGTTAAGTGTTTAGTAAATTGTAATTATACAAGTGTTGCTAGTTTTAAAAGCAATATAATAACGATTGATAAATTGTGTGGTTGATTGCTGTGGAATAGTTAAGATGACTGTAATTATAATTTTATATTAATATATAAAGTAATTAATAATTGATAATTATTTAACAAATACAAATTAATATATTAATAATATAATAATAATTAAAATTTATCATTAATGAGTATATCATAATTAAACTATATATATAATAAATTAATATGCTAAATAATTAAAATTAGTAAGTAGTAATTAATTATAAGTAATTACTATATTAGTAATGTACTCATATTTATTAGATTATAAGTAATTAATTAGTGTATTAAGATAAATAATTAATACATACGTAATTTATTAATATTCCTTTTACTATTTAAATTATTAACTTTTAGTTACATAATTAAATAATTAGTTAATTAATTATTAATATTTATTTATTAATCTATTATTTTATATATCACATGATCAATTTTTTATAATTATTCATTTTATAATGATTAACTAGTAATTATCAATTATTAATTATTATTGATTAATATATTACATATTGATAATTATAATTTAATATTAATTATTAGGTGAGTAATTACTATTTATTTTTTATTTCCCAACTATTTACTAATTAATAGATTATAATTAACATAATATATGATTGATATATTAATTATTAATTATTTATTTAATAACCTATTATTACTTGTTTTATTGTTAATATGTTATATAATTAATTTTTGACAATTAATCTTTAACTAAATAAATAATTACTATAACATTTATTATTTTATTAACAAAATTAAAAACTTAATAGTAATAAATTAATATTCGATTAATAATTAAGTAATTACTATCTATTTATTAGTTATTAAGTATATCTATTTATTAATTATTAATTAATATATAATATAATTAGTAGTTAATAATTAATTATTTAATATAATTTTATTGTTAATCATTAATTGTACTATGTTAATTCTCGTACAATTTAAAATTTAAAGTTGTTTTTGAGTTATTTTTAATTTTGGCTGTAGATTCTTCAAAATTTTTTTAAAAATCACTTTTTATAATTTTTATCAAACACTATTATTAACTTTTAATAGTTAAAGAAGTAATTTTAAGCTTTAAGAAGCACTACTAAAAGTATCCAAAATCTCCAATAAATAATATTTACCGCATAAAAAAAGAGAATTCTTTGATGTGATATAAAAAAAAAATATTATATACCCAATCAAGAAGGCAAAGGTCAAGAGAAAAATAAGTGAAAAGAGGTTAATAAAATAATTCCATATTTCGAAAGAGGGAGAACATATAATTTCATATTTGGAGGGTGGCCAGCCATCAATTTTAACAAAATATGCCTAGAAAATTAAAAAGAAAACAAATTAGGTGGAGCGCACGCCTACCGTCTATATGATGTGGCTCCGCCTTGTGAGAAGACATGGTAGTTTTTGTCAATTTTTGTTATTTTTCATATTAATATAATTTTGATCAAATCTATTGTTTTTATTGTTTTTTTTTTTTCCTAAAAGAAGATAATCAGAGAAAGAGTTTACTTGACTCGTATGACCCAGTACTATGGGAAAATATTGACCCTATCTCAAATCCAGTCTGAAAAGGTGTACCCATCAAGCTTGGTTTCCGTCTCCGCCATTCGATTGAAACATTCCGCTGATCTTTTGGGCGTTTCGCTTCTTCCATCCGCTCTGGTAATTTGGTTTCAATGTTTCCGGAAATGGAAACCGCGTCTTTCATATGTAACCATAAGAGACGTAGAGATGAAGGAGCTTGGTGGGAAGGAAGTTAGTATTAGGACGTTGTTGACGGTGAAATTTCGTCAACAAGATTACGCCAGGTCATCCCTTGGTATCCCGTAGGGTTACCAGCCTGATGTTGGTATATATTCGGAATAACGTTTATAAAGTGTTTGAGTAAACTTTGTGGTGAAGGAAATATGAATGTAATGCCTAAATAAATGGACACACGAAGTTTATAGTGGTTCACTCTATTAATCAAGAGCTACATCCACCGTATCTTTTGTATATATTTTTCTGTTCTCTGATTATATGTGAAAAAAGAAGAACCTCCTTGAGCTTAGGGATTTGCCCCTCTTTTATAGCCCAAGTTTACTTCTGGAGGTGGTTTTCCTCTATAGACCCAGCACTCAAGTGCCTACTGTCTTATGGGCCTAGACCCCTAGCCAGCTAATCACCTTTTGGATTGTTCATTCACCTAATTAGTCTCTTATTACGGCTTTGCACTCCCTACAACCTTCCACCGTCCAGTTCAGGGATCCGTAATTAATGCCTGTATTACAGACATCCCTCAAACCCAGAAGTTATCCTAAGGGGTCCAGCATTTATACGGTCGGCTGCTTGTTCCTAGATGACACAGGGCTAGGTGTCGATCCTAGCATGATCGACCTTAGCAAAACCCCCAATGTGGGTTAGATAAATGCCGAGGTTTCATAGGGTCAACGGTCTAATGAGTTGACGGTTCTGCTGACGTGATTATTGTAGGGCCACATGGAGCGCTATCGTTGTTCAATGTGGCAAAGCATGTTTTCTCGTACAACATCTGCCCCCCAGGTCGAGGCTTTCGTTTGGACGGCTTCGAGTTAGGTTGGGACTTTGCACTAGCACTTCCTCTTTCGTCTGCCTCGGGTATGGAAACCTAACTCCGGAGTTGCGTCATGATGGCCCTATTGCCTCGAGAAGTGCAAACGTCGTGTCGGTCCAACTACCATGTTGTCGTAGCCCTTCTTTTGAATTGGATGACTTTGGGCCCTTAGATTAACCCTTTCCAAATTCCTGCTCTTTCCCCAATCATAGGATCAGATTATTATGTCCCCACCGTCGGATACAATTACGCACGATTGAACGGTTGGGGACTGAAAGCTATTTATACTTATAAGCGCTTAGAGGCCAAACCTTTCAATTTTTCTTTGTTTTTCCAAAACTCTGCAGAAATTGCCACAGGACCCTTTGCTTTCTTCGGTGATATTCTTCCCAGCACTCGCGCTTTAGCCTCGCTTCTTAACTCTTGGTAAGCATTTTTTGTCCTTGCTTCATGCTTTCATCGTGTTTAATCTATCCTGGCTCCTGGTAGATTCTTCGAATTTGGAAGGAAATGACTAGAAAGCGGTACAATAAAAGCATTAGAAACTTTTCTGACTTTTATTCGCAATGCCTTGGAACAGCCATAGGAATTTTGAGCAGCTTCAGGTTTGTTTGGCATTCTTGTATTAACTTGAATAATTGCCGTTGTGTTTGAATGGTCGGCACCTCATTCGAATGGTCGGTGCCTTAGCCAACTAGGACTCATTTATTTTTAAATCCTAAACTAATTTCTTCTCCCCATGACTTGTAGGACTAACCTTAGGTTCTTTCTTAACAGTAATGGTACCTAGGAGAAGACTACATCGAGGGGGAGTACTTATTGTAAGGCCAGATCTGTCTCTAGCCATCAAATCTCCCTCTGTTCATACTGCCAGCAACTCTCTTCTAAGGGACGTCGAAGGCTATGTCCCGGATTCAAGGGATGATGAAGATATCATTGACTGAATGATCGACGGTGATGATGATGAGGGAAATACCGCAGAAGCTTCTTCCTCCGACGGCTCCCTGGTTATTGGTTCTACTGTTGGGATTAGCAGCAAGTCGATGGATGTTCCTGTCGCGTTTGTAGGGCCTGACGAGGATTGGTCGTGGTTTACTGCCGACTTCGTGGAGCCAAAGACCTGTGATAGGGACATTGTCCATGCGTACCAGAAGGGGCACATGGATGGTCGTTGGTTTGAGTTTCTCTTACCCAACCCTCACCATTGGGCAAGCCAACCCCCTTCAGGGTATCTGTCCATATATACCCGAGCTTTCACTGCAGGGATGACTCTCCAGATTTAGCCATTCGTGAAGGACTACTGACACCTTCATGGAATCTTCCCTACCCAACTGGCGCCAAACTTTTGGTATATCTTTGCCAGCATGTGGGTACTTTAGGACAAAAGGTTTGACTTCCTTTAGATGAGTTCCTTTTTGTATATAAGCTGTGTCAAGTCCCTAAATGCGATGGGTGGTATTTTTTGGGTGGCTATGGGCGATCGAATCCCCACTTTAGTAGGTTAATGAAAGGGCTCCCATCATCGTCTAACGGATGGAAGCCAATGTTTTTTATGGTCAAAGGCATGTTCGACGTCCATCCAGTGGACATGCCTTTTAAGAGGGCAGAGGTGAGATGGTCTTTTCGGATGCTCAATCAGTACCTTCAACTGTTTACCATATTTTCGTCAGGTTATTACATTGTTGACCCTAATTTTCCTTGTGCAGTTTCTCAAGATCGTCCCCAGCTTGCTGGTAACAAGCTTGCCCGGGTGGAGACGGCCTTCAGCTATCCAGAGGAAGAGCGCCACTTTAACACCCTTTTGACGTGGGAGAACCTAGAATGCTCTAGCCTCCTGTTATCCCTTCCTGACCCTGCCAACACCGACGCCGTCAAGAACTTTTTCCAGTTTACCGCCAACGGTTAGTTAGCCTCACTCTTTCCATCCTTAATTATCTTGAGATGGTCGCGATGGATGAGAGGAGTAAGAAGATGGATCAACTTGAGGGGCGACTGAAGGCTCTCCTTAAGAAGGCAAGGGATGCTAAGGCTGAAGTTTTCGAGAAGCTCACCCTTACCGTTAAGAAGCTCGAGACGGTGAAGGCCAGCCTAGAGACAACTCAGAAGGAGGTTGCTTTTGTTCACCGAGAGGCTGCTAACGCCAAAGAAGCCCTTTGCAATAAGGGATGTAATCTTGGTAAGCAGGAGGGCTATGATTTGGGGAAGAAGGAGGGGGTCGAGGAGTTCCTGGCTTCCACGGATTATGCTTTGAAGAGCTATGATGTTGCTGCCAAGGCTGTTGAAGACTTCAAATCCTCGGATGATTTTTATGACCTGCGCACCAAAGACATGTCTCCTAGCATCGAGAGTAATAATGGGTCAGCCGGGTGTGATCATAATGCTGGTGATGGTGACGAGGCTTAGGAGATGTAATTTTTGTAATGCGCCAAAACAAAATAAAAGTTTTTATTTTCACACAATGTAGATGATAACGGGTATTTTTACCAACAAATCAAGTACTTTTAAGCTTGAATATTTGTAAGTTTTCAAGCATTTTTGTTAGTTTAATGTGAACTATAATAAATGCGAACTTGGATGATTTTGCATGAAGAAAAAAGAATATTTGCCCAACTTGTGAATCAATAGCAAGAGGAGGCGAAAGAGGAATTTATGGCACAAAAGAGGAGGCTTTGGAATGCAAGAAAGCGGGCTGCAACACACGTTTTTGGGCTGCAGCGCGCAAAGGAAAGTAAGAAGACCAGAGAGCAAGAAAACAACACATCCAAGGAGAGCCCTGCGCACTGTAGCGCATCTAATGGGCGCTGCAGTACGTCCAGAGGCCTGGACGCACACTGTAGCATGCCTAAGGGATGCTGCAGCGTGCCCAGAGGTCTGGACGCGCGCTGCAGCACGCCTGAGGGGTGCTACAGCGCGCCTAAAGTGCTCAGGAATTAGTCATGCGCGCTGTAGCGCGCCTCAGCCCCCTGTAAGCAGAATCTCTCCTCCAAAAATGCGCGCCGCAATGCGTTTTCATGCAGGTTGTAGCGAGCGTCTAAATCCCTAGCTCCGAAACTGAGTAGTATGAAAGGAAAGAGATGCCACTTGAGAAAGGGAGCCTGAAAACTGAAGAAAACATCAAAAGGAGGCCGGAAATCCTTCATCTTGGAGGTCCTTGGAAGCTCTTCAATAGATTTTAGGTTTTATCTTCTTTCATCTATTTTTCCATGTTGAGCTAGACATTAAATCTAGGACTTGATGTAGTTCTATTTGAACTATGTTTTGAATATTTTGTTAATTGTTAATTTTATTTCATTTTCAATTCATTTATCTTTCTCTATGCTTAATGCTTTTAATTTATTTGGCCAACGAGTTAGATGATTTTTATATTGTGAATTTGATGCTCGGGAGAGATTGAGTTCTTTATCTAGATTTGAGAAGCATAGTCTAGGTTGTTGTGAGACCGGGAGGAGATCAACGCTTAGATAATCAAATTAGGATTTAGGTCATTGTGAGGCTGGGAGGCGATCAATTCTCCTATTTTCTAATTCTAAAGGCGAAGCTTAATTTGTGTTTAAATATTCATTTCGAATAGGGTTATTGTTTTGGATATTTAAATGCAATTTCTTGTGAGGCACTCAAAAGATGTTGCAAGATGACATTAGAGCCTTGATTAATGAATTGAATGGAATTGATTAGCAATTACATAAAAGGATGAACATAGGAATAATAAAGCAAAATCAAGTCCCTAGACTATTTGTGTATAAATTCTTTATTTTCTTATTTTCATATTTATTTTGTTTTATTTTCTTAATTGTCATTTTATTAGGTTGCCTGGATAATGTTAAGTTACAATAATCGTAGTACTTAACAGCAATTCTAAACTCAATCCTTGTGGAGATGATACTCACTCACCCTATACTCAAAACTTGACATCGTACGCTTGCGGAAATTTGTATAAAAAAATATAATGTATCAAGTTTTTGGCGCTGTTGCCGGGGATTGGCGTTTTTAATTGTTGTTAATATTGTGAGTACATAACTTGATTTTAATTTAGGCTCTTATTTCTCATTTTTAATCTTTTGTTTTATTTTTGTTTTCTTTTGTTTTTCGAGGTACTTGGAGATGGTTGATCGACAAGTCCTCTTAGGATTTGCCCAACGAGACTCCGACCATTTTATAGTGTTTGGGATAGATATAAGAAATTGCTCATTGGGCTCCCTAAGCTTGGTCTCTCGAAAGAGTGTCGACTACAAAACTTCCTCGATGGATTAAACGCCGCAACACGAACTTGGGTGGAACGAGGAAATGGTACCACCTTTCTCTACCAATTATCGGGGATGAAGTGTATTGGTTTTTGGAAGAGATGGCTAATTATGACAATTGGTGTTGGAATCATTCTCCAAACAACCAAGGTTGGGAAGAGAATTCTAACTTTTTGAAGCCATGGTATGACACTCAACCTTAGTAAGCGGAGTCTTCTCTAGACCGCCCAATTCGTAGAGGAGAAAAGGCTTAGTAGAGAGAAGTTGGAGAGGATGAAGGCCCTTCATAATGCATAAGACAGCTTGCCCAACTTCAAGTGGAGTTTTCAAGAATGAAGGAGTCTTCAAATGGTCCAATTGAAGCCATGACAAGGATGGTGGCAATAAGGGACTCACAAGTCACTAACATGTAAGAAAGTCACCATGAGTAGCAGAGCACGATTAGGAGGAACTTGGATTTGTGCAATGATGATGATTCAATTGAGGAAGAGACTCAAGAAGTGTTCATCGATGATGAGGAATCACAAGATGGGGTTCAAGAGTTTACACCTTTTGAGATCCAAGTTGTTTTGCAGCCACTGATCAAAGAAGAGCATATCTATGAAGACCCAATGTGGCCGGCAACTCCCCCACCATCTAGTTCACCGTTCTTTCGCGCCAACCAAGCACATATGCTGGCACCGAGTTGAGTTGAGCAAATGAGCTGAAAACTGCCAAATCTCACCAAGCTTAAGGGTGTAAAGAATCAAGACCCGTACATTGTGTTGTATGACACATACTATGGGTGAAAGCCACTCTTTGACGAGTTGGCTTGACATAGGAATAATTGAGCCTAAAGACGCAATTTATGGAGGAGAGCCCCGCCCTAGCCCGAGTTTATGCCATCATGCTCGGTGCATCATTGCCAACCATACTAGGAGGTGAGATTGTCTTGCCTCCCCGGTACGTGTTCTTATTCCCTTGTTATTAATTTTAATGATTGTTTGATTTTGAGTTTAGGGTTGAGACACATTGTGGTTGATTTTAGTGGATTTTGAGCATTACTTGTGATTTGGTTGTTATGACTTGTCTCCATTGAGTTGTGTTCTTTTGGTCATGTTGTTACTCACTTTTCTTTTAGGTTGTTTGAATAAATTGTGAGTTTTGTTGAGATGAAATGACTAGATAATAATGATGAGTATAGTCACTTGATGTTTTCTTAGGTCTTTTGAAATGTATATCATTGAGATTTCTGTGTGCTTGACTCGCATTAATTGAAATTCACTATTAATTCTCTACTTTTGAGCACCATGAATTTGAAGGATCTTATTGTGATTTATATATGAAAAATCATTTGAACAACAACAATATTGTAGGCGGAATTTCAAAAATTTTTTTATCATATCCATTTAATTCAAAATTAAACGTAAACCACAACGAGAGATGCATGCATGATATATGTTTATAGACAAAGGATTAGAATATCTCACATACCTTTGTGACGATTGAATAAATTGACCGCAAGGATCTTGTCTCACTATCTCACGTTCCAAGATGGAGAATTGTCGTGAAACAAGATCGTTGTATATTGCCACGATCACACCAAAAACCACTCGTAGATTCAAGGCTATGACTCTACAATTTTTAGGATGAGAGAGTGGGCTCTTTTTTAAAAACCTAAGGAAACTTTTTCCTTCTATTTTGTCTCTACAAAATCCGGACACCCTTAGGAAAAAATGTGATCTCTTTTTCTTTTCTCTAAAGACTCTATCTAGGGTTTTCAATAATATCCTTATATAGGAGGAAATTCAAAAACTCAAACCCTAGATGGGATTTTTGAATTTCTCCTTAACCCTAGGATTGAAATCCGAAAATCCCTACATGGCTTAGGATTTCAATTTCCTTCCCTTTTTGGAGCAAAATTCAAAATCCCTTAAGGCAAGGGATTTCGAATTTTCCCAAAATAAATTATCTTTCCTATAGTTGCCAAATAAAATCATGTTTAAATTTCATTTTGAATTTTAAATTAATCTCCATTAATTTTGAAATTCAAAACTCATTCTTTTATTTTTCAATTATCGAATAAATGAAAAATAACACAATGAATTTAAACATAATTATCGGTTTCTATTTTTCCCATTTATTAGAGCTAGCCTTGAGACCGAATGGACCCACATGAACAAAGCTATGGAATTACAATATTTGACTAACTCATCCCTATAAGTTATCAACATATTTAATTCCGACATCGCATTAACTCCACTAAAAGTTCGATGCGAATAATCTCTCGATTCATTGCGCTAATTTTTCTTTTTGGTGTTGATACAATTTATCACACGGTCCACAGTGTAAATGCATTATTATCCTTCGTAAATATCGGTGATCAGAATGGTATATAATATTACCGTTTTACCATTCTAACCATTATTTCCTCAACTCCTTTATATTGTGAATAAGAAAGACAAACGTTCGTAAGATGTCTCGCACATGTTACGATGTCTTAATCAATGAATATCATCATTGAATACCAGGCCTAGTTTATTTATTCACACACCCGTCAATAAAGCATGAGGTGATGATATTATTTTCTTAATTCCATATTTGTGAATCACATAACTCTAACTTAATATTGTCATGATCCCAATGACCGAGATGTCGTTCAACAACTGTGAACTAATCTCATTGGCAAATCAAAGATCATGAGATACTAAGTTGAGCTATGCATTCATTGGGGATTAAGATAATTACACAAATATACTTAAGTTGTGATGATTAGGTTTAGAGTTGTGTAAACGGTTTTTTCTAGCCTAATCGGTCACATGGTCTATTCAACATGTTGCGAGCATGTCTAGATCAACCCGTAGTTCCCATGCCCCGAGACCAGCATCACATGGTTCGATCTTCATAATCGGATTCGATTGCCCAATTGAGCAAATATCTATTTCAAACTGTATTAGAAGAGTTTGTCGGCAGGGTTCCCCTGACTCTTCTTTCGTTGGTAATAGTTCATGGACTAAGCAATATCACTAACACTCTTGAGTATGTGTCAAAACATAACTTTATCTTATTTTATAAAATCAACAAAATAATAATGTCTTACATTTGTCATTTCATAAATAACAAATTACATCCCACTTTATGGACACATTTCCAACAGAATTATGATCACTTGATCTTTTGAGCATTTGGAGAACATTTATGTGCATTAGGTAGACTTTGATATTTCATGAACACTAGAACCCATTTGAGTGAAACTTGAGGCAAACTTGTTGGTTTAGTATCATTGGAGAGAAGATTAAAGCATTTTATTTTGATCGATTGGGCCTTTGAAGCTAACCCTTGAAAAGAAAATTCATCATTTGTTTACTCCCTTTGAGCCATATTGCTTATTTCGTTCATCACCCATGTTTATACATCCAAACCACCAAATGCATTTTCAATTCCTAAACCCATCACTAATAGGCATGATTGCATTAAACGCTAAGATTGAGAGCAAGTGTGGGTTATGTTTGGGAAATCATTAGTGGATTGGCTTGTGTTGTTTTTCTTCTTCATTTAAAAAAAAAGAGAAAAAAATAATAAAGAAAAACAATAAAAATAGTAAGAGTCAATCCGATGAGGAATAGAGTTACCATTTCCATTTCTTTACAACATTGGGGACAATGTTGATTTTGAGTTTGGGGGTGTGGTCTTTATTTCTCAAATTTTTGTGGTTTTTATTTCTTTTTGGGTTCGATTGAAAGTGAATGTATGATCAAATGAAGAGTTGGTAAAATATTTTTTTTCTTTCTTTTCTTGGAAATCATGTGAGATCCATGTGTATAAATTTCTATGAGCCTTCTTCTGTTAGTTTTTGAAGGCGTCGATGGCTTAGGTGTCATTTAGGACTTCTTCTTGGTAGTCTGAATGCCCTTTTTGTCAGCTTATTACGGATTCGGTCTGGAAGCCTCTCCTCCAAGGAGGAGTCGACCGTCTAGATGCCCCTTAAGGCTTGGCAGATTTTTAAGAATCTGGTCTGGAAGCCTCTCTTCCTTGGAGGAGTCGACCGTCTAGATGCCCCTTAGGGCCTGGCAGATTTTTAAAAATTTGGTGGATTTGTTAACAATATGGTCTTGAAGCCTCAACTCTTTGGAGGAGTCGACCGTCCAGATGCCCCTTAGGGCTTGGCAGATTTTTAAGAATCTGGTTTGGAAGCCTTTCCTCGTTGGAGGAGTTGACTGTCCAAATGCCCATTGGGGCTTGGTAGATTTTTAAGAATCTGGTGGATTTGTTACTTTGTTTTGTAGGTTGTAGACTCCCATTTGACTTTACTGCCCCCCATGCCTGTTGTAAAATCTTGATTTTATAGGAGGCATGTCTTCTTAGGGGTCGACTCTTTCACGTTCGACCAATTTCATAGTGAATGAATCATATATTATTGAAAGGCTAATCTCAACTACAACACATAAGGAGTACACTAATTGATAATACAATCTTAGCTGTTCCGCATTCCATAGGTGTTGAACCTTCCTGCCGTCCAGACTTTCCAATACATAGGTTCCTGGGCGTACCAGCTCCTTGATGCGGTATGGTCCTTCCCACGTTAAGCCTAGGGGACCAATGTTTTTTGGCTTCGTACTTTACGTCACCCTTCTAATACCAGGTCTCCCGGGATGAACCTTATTTGCTTAACCTTTTTGTTATAGTACCGAGCCATTCTTTGTTGGTAAGTGGTGAGCCGTAGTTGAGACTTGAGCCTTTTCTTCGAAGAGGTCAAGCTCTCTATCCATTGCTTTAGCATTGGCATCGTAGTTATGTGTGACAGTTCTTAAAGTCGGCGTTGTGATATCAATGGGGAGTACCACCTCTGTGCCATACGTCATGGAAAAAGGTGTTTCACCCATGGTAGTCTGACTTGTCGTCCTGTACACCCACAAGACCTTTGGGAGTTCTTTAGCCCATCTTCCCGTTAAATCATCCAGCCTCTTCTTTAGGGTGTACTTTAAAATTTTGGTTAATGGCCTCAACTTGGCCATTGGATTGTAGATGAATTGGTGCTGAGAAGGCCTTCCAAATGCCCAAATCATTGCAAAACTTACGCGTTGAGGCGTTGTCAAACTACTTTCCATTGTCAGACACGATCAAATGTGGGACTCCAAACCTACATATAATGCTTTTCCACATGAAGTTAGTGCAAGCTACCTCCGTGGTTGTTGTAAAAGCTTTTGCCTCTACCCATTTAGTGTAGTAGTCTACTGTGACGATTACAAACTTAAAGCCCCCCAGCGCGAGGTGCAAGGGTCTAATCAGGTCGATCCCTTATTTGGAAAAAGGCCATGAGCTAAGAATGGAGGTTAGGTTCTCTGGGGGTGTTCTAGGAATTGTGGCATATTTTTGACACTTATGGCAATGCAAAGCGTATTGAAACGCGTATTTTTTAAGCGTAGGCCAATAGTACCCATGCCTCAAAATTTTAAGAGCTAGAGATTGCCTCCCAGTGTGATTGCCACACACTCCTTCATGGATCTCCTGGAGGACTTCCCGTGCCTCAGTGCAATTTAGGCACCGCTGTAAAGGCGTTGAGTAGCCTCGTCGGTATAGTATGCCGTTATACAACAGGTATTGAGCTGCTCTGTATTTAACCCGCCTGGCCTCTTCCTTATTGTCAGGTAGCTTTGCGTCTACCAAGTATTGGATGAGGGGTGTCATCCAGTCCTCGACTGTCTAAATGGTCAAGGCCTCGACCTTTTCATCAATAGTCGGCCGCTCAAGCTCTTCAATCAGGACGACTCCTAGTATATCAGAATCTTTTGAGGATGCCAATTTAGCCAAAGCATCGGCGTTCATATTCTCAGCTCTTGGTACATGTAGTATCTTATAGCTTTTGAATTTAATGAGTTATGTTTTTACCTTTCCGAAGTATGCCCCCCTTCTTTCATCGCGCGCCAGGTACTCTTCTTTTACTTGTATGACGACTAGTTAAGAGTCACTGAAGATGTTGATCCTTTGAATCTTCAAGTGACTTGCCAATCGCAACCCTGCGATCAATGCTTCATACTTAGCCTCATTGTTTGATGCTTTGAATTTGAATCGTACCGCCGAGATGATCTTGTGGCCCTCTGGACTGATAAGCATGACACCGGTGCCTGACCCAGCTTCACTCGACGCCCCATCCATGTAGAGTTTCCACTTGGCTGCCTTAACTTCTTTGTTTATGGCTGGCGTTGGCCTGTGTGAAAATTCTGTAAGGAAATAGGCCAACGCCTGTCCCTTGATGGCTGCTCGCGGTACATATTCAATGTCAAACTGGCTTAATTTTACCGACTATTTTAGGAGTCGATCAGAGGTTTTGGGTTTTTGTAGTGCTTGCCTTAATGGGTGATTTGTAAGGACCCGTATTGTATGGGTTCGGAAGTAATGCCGAAGCTTCTTTGAATATCTAGATTCAGCGTCCAAAAGTCTCTTGCTTACGTAGTAGATTGGTAGCTGGACCCTTTCTTCATTCCTGATAAGCACGAAACTTACAGCATGCTCGGATATGGAGAGATATAGGCTCAGCCTCTCACCCGCGATGGGTTTTGATAGAATTAGGGACATGCCTAAGTGCTCCTTTAACTTCTGAAAGGCTTCCTCACTTCGTGGAGTCCATTCAAAGTGCTTTCTTCCTTTCAAGGCGTCGAAGAAGGGAACACATTTATCCGTCACTTTTGATATGAACCTGTTAAGGGCAGCGACGCATCCTGTCAACCTTTGCACCTCCTTTGGTCTTGTGGGAGACTTCATATCCTGCAGGGCTTTTATCTTTTTAGGGTTGGCCTCTATTCCTAGGTTACTGACCATAAAACCAAGGAACTTTCCGGACCCAACCCCGAAGGCACATTTTAAAGGGTTTAGTTTTATGTGCTACCTTCTTAGCACATCAAACATTTCTTCTACATGAGTGACATGCAGACATGCTGACTTACCCTAGCATTCTTTACTAGCATGTCATCAACATACACCTCTATCGATACTTTTCATCAGTTTGGCGAACATTTTGTTCACAAGCCTTTGATATGTTGCCCCTGCATTTTTCAAACCGAAGGGCATTACCTTGTAGCAATAAAGGCCCTTGTCGGTTATGAACAACGTGTGTTCTTCGTCGGATGGATGCATGGGGATCTAATTGTAGCCGGAGTAGGCATCCATGGAACTTAACATCTCATGGCCGGCTGTGGCGTCGACCATTTGGTTTATTCAGGGGAGTGGAAAATAATCTTTTGGGCATGCTTTATTTAGGTCGCTGAAGTCGACGCATGTCCTCCACGTCTCGTTATGTTTTATTACAAAAATGGGGTTTGAAACCTAGCTAGGATAGTGGGCCTCCTGAATAAATCCATTGCTGATTAACATCTTGACTTATTCTTTTAGCACTTTGTATCTTTCAGGATTCATTAGTTGGCGCTTTTGTCGTTTGGGGGAATATAAGGGGTCGACGTTCAATGTATGGCACATGACTTTGGTTTCGATCCCTTTCATGTCGGCATGAGTCCAGGCGAATACATCCAGGTTCTTTCTGAGGAAACCCTCGACTTCAATCCTAAGCGCCATTCAATGTAGGTTCCTTTTGTTGGCTCATCTTCATCCACCTGGACTTCTATAAGCTGCTCAATTGGTTAAGACTAGGTGATCTCTTCTTGAACTTGGGGGTCTATGTCCTCCATGGCACCTTGATGGACCACTCTGGCTTCTTGCCTCCCTGGTTGATCGTACCCACGTAAGGTGTTAGAGTAGGCGACTCGAGCTTCATATTGATTGTTTTTCATTTCACCCACGCCATTCGGAGTTGGAAATTTAACCTTTCTGGGTGGTAAATGGAGGTTATTGCCCTTAACGCCTGAAGGGTTGGCCTTCCAATTACGGCATTGTATTATGAGCCTCCCTTTATTACCACGAAGTTGGCCACTATTGTGGGTTGCCTAGGTTTCTCCCCTACGGTTATTGGTAGTCAGATAGTCCCCTGGGGGATGATAGAATCCCCAGTGAACCTGTATAACGATCGGGATGTATTTTCTAATTACTCCTTGGGGATCCCTCCTTTTTCTAGGCAATCAGTGTGTAGGAGGTCCACCGAGCACCCATTATCCACTAAGATTTTGCATACGGTGTGGTTCCCGATTATTACTTGTACTACCAAAGTATCATTATGGGGGAAATGGACCCCATTTGCGTCCTCTTAATTGAATGTCACATTAGCACTGCTTGATGTTAAGAGATTCCAAAACCTTTCGGGTTTACCGCTCTGGCCTCATGGGCATAATCCTTTTGGGACCTCCTCGGGTCTCCTCCAATATACGAACCGCTGAGGACTGTTCTTATGATGCCGATGGGCTTTTGGTCCTCTAAACGTCGATTCTCCTCTCGGCGTCGACCGTCATTTTGGCCGTCATGGCCGTCATTCCTTGGTTTCCGCTCCGCTTTAAACTCCTGCAACCTTCCTTCGTGGATCACCTGTTTGATTTCATCTTTAAGTTCGGCGCAGTCATTGGTGTTATGGTCGACGTCGCCGTGGAACCTGCAATATTTTTTCTGGTTCCTTCAGCGTGGGTCTGACCTTATAGGTTTGGGTCAGCGTAACAGATTCCCTTGTCCGACTTGGTTGAACACCTCTTCGACCCTTATAGTAAGTTCATGGTAAGAGTCGTACCTTTGGAACGGTCGAGGCCTACGGCTTTCATCTTGCCTCGGCTTCTTGGCATCTGGAAGTCGGCGTTGAGGCAGGTTGCTTGTCTCTGTTGCCTCGTCGCTTTTTACCGTCTTGCCTTCCTGCAGTCACCCCTTGCTCAATTCCTTTATTTTTATTGGACTTGTATTCAGGGTCATTTGCGTCTGCTTCCTCGGCGTTGATGTATCCTCGTCGCCAATTGTTGACGGTAAAATTTCGTCAATAGGATTACGCCGGGTCACCCCTTGGTATCCCGTAGGGTTACCGACCTGATGTTGGTAAATATTCGGAATAACGTTTATGAAGTGTTTGAGTAAACTTTATGGTGAAGGAAATATGAATGTAATGCCTAAATAAATGGACATAGGAAGTTTATAATGGTTCACTCTATTAATCAACAACTATATCCACTGTATCTTTTATTGGGAAATGTGTCCTAGAAGCATAAGATGTAATAGGATATTTATTATTTATTTAATGAAAGAGTTTATTCATCAATTCTATGTTTATATATTTGTGAATATTTTATGAATATCAATGAAAATTTCATGATTATTTATGTGACCTTAAACATTATATATAAGTGTTATATACGAGAGAATAATGTTTAAAGATAATAATCAAAAAGCAATGTTCATAATGAATTTAATTAAAGTTCAGAATCTTTAATTAAAACATTATTAATACATATCATTCCCATTTAGAATGGAACGGTGTTATCCGCACTGTTAATATGGCGAGATATTGACTGAATGTATTTCGCATAATGAGATTATGTGGAACAAGGATACATACACAATATGAATTTCTAATAATTTTCGTTAAGTATAGAAATTCTATTGAGTCTATTGATGGTCATATATAGAATGATCTTAATTCTGAGTTCTTAACAAACTCCTATTTATGGATTTGTGTCTTTCGATTTACTCGGTACGGATTCTGAGACCCTGAATCCTATTCCTTCTATTTTGGAGATGATGAAGTAGGTAGCCGGGAATATTATTATATGAGATGGGATCCATTCCTTCTTAAGAAAGAAGTAGATAAATAATTCTCTTGAGGGTTGATTCGGTACTTGGACCAGTAGGAGCTCCAATTCATGAATGTGTTTTATGAATCACTGTCCATTAGAGAATCAATAGTACCTAAGGATAAAGAAGTAATTAGAGAGGTTAATGGATTTTACTTAGCTCTAATTGTGAATTATTTATGGAGGATTGATCTATATGCAATGACTATATCACATGGACAATTCACAGTTTAGAAGTAATTTATGTCTATAATTTTGAGAGTGCAATTCCAAGTTTATAGTGGAGTAACTCTTGGAATTAATAGAATTAATTAATTAATTAAAGTGTTTAATTAATTATTAATTTTATTGGAGGTCGGGATTACAAGTCCATTAGTCCCCGCGTCGTTCTAGTAATTCTACTAGACACAAAGGGCAAAATGGGAATTTTAGAATTATGGAATTCTAAAATTAAACACTCAAAAATAATTAATTGAGAATTAATTATTATTTAAATAATGTGATTATTTAAATTTGAATTTGAACACATCTAGATTTATCCATTTAAACTTATTTAATAAGTTGTTCAATTTAGAATTCAAATTAATTTAAGTTTGACTTAAATTTGAATTTAAATTTGAAAAAAAATTGGACTACAGGATAAATGATGATTTACTCCTCCTCCCCTATCCATGATTGGCACCACACACAGGGATAGGAATCCCTAGCATGGCCGGCCACAAGAGATAAGAGAGAGGATAATTTTTGTTCAAAATTCAAATAGGAGATAGAGATTTGATTCATTCTAGAAGTTTGACTTCTACTCTATAAATAAGATATGATGAAAAATTGCGCGTGACAATTTTTTAACCTAACTTGAAGGGGGCTGGCCGAATTTCCCATATAGAGTGAGAGGAAAAAGTTTTCTCCAAAAAATTTCACATCGTGCATGCGTTGGTATTTGTGAAAATTCAAGTGTTTATTGTAACCCGTTTTGTCTCATGTGTGCCCACACACACAAATTCGATTTGGCAACCAACATCTTTTGTATATATTTTTCTATTCTCCGATTACATGTGAAAAAAGAAGAACCTCCTTGAGCTTGGGGCCTTGCCCCTCTTTTATAGCCCAAGTTTACTTCCAGAGGAGGTTTTCCTCTGTAGACCTAGCACACAAGTGCCTACTGTCTTATGAGCCTAGACCCCTCACCAGCTAATCACCTTTTAGACTGTTCATTCACCTAATTAGTCTCTTATTATGACTCTGCACTCCTTGCAACCTTCCACCGTCCACTTATGGACGATTCAGGGATCAATAATTAATGCCTGTATTGCAGACATCCCTCAAACCCAGACATTATCCCAGGGGGTCCCGCATTTATACGGTCGGCTGCTTGTTCCCATATGAAACAAGGCTAGGTGCCGATCCTAGCACGATTGACCTTAGCAAGACCCCCAATGTGGGTTAGATAAACGTCGAGATTTCATGGGGTCGGCGGTCTGACGAGTCAACGGTTCTGCTGACATGGTTATTTCAGGGCTACGTGGAGCGCTATCATTGTTTGACGTATCAAAACATGTTTTTCCGTACAACAGATGTGAATCTGGGTGAGTTTTTTAATGGCGTTAAAGCTCTGTAATAGATTGAAGAGGTTTTGTTGTTGAGCAATAAATGTTGATTGTTTGGTGGGAAATTTTACTTCAACAAACATTTGAGGGTTTTTGTTGTCTTCATTTATGTCGACCAGATAGATACCACAAATGGAACCAAGTCGGCGATGTGATTTTAGTCTGTTGACGCCGTATTTCTTTAGTTGACTTAAATCTCAAAAAAAAAAATTCTTTAGGATGTGTCACGTACGTCGTAAATGAAAGTTGATGAGGGTGACTTTAATTATGAAGGTGGTTGAATCCGGAAATCTTAATAATTACATTCTCTACTTTTATCTTTTATTTTAAATTTATAATTTTTTAATTAAATAATTACATTAATAAAAGTATATTTATTAAGAGTAAGTGATAAAAGTTTAAATTCATGTACTCTTAAAGATAAATTTTTTTATTTTTTTAATTTTATGTGAGAATTTTACATTATAACAGATAGGGGTGTTCATAGGTTGGGTTGGTGTGGAGTAGGTTTTTTTTCTCCCACCCCAAAGGGTGCGTGTTACACATATTTGGGCCCAACGATATTAGAAAAATTTCACAACCAAACAATGTTCGGGTTGGGTTGGGGCGGTGCGGGGTGGATTGGATGGTCGGTTTCAACATTCAAAAAATCAAAGACTTAAAGTTCAATATAATATTCAAACGTTATCATTAAATAGAAATAGCAATCATCTTTATCAGTCCATCTAACATCAAACATTAAGCAAAATAGTCCATCCAACATCAAATACAAAGCAAACATAAATTAGTCTACACTTATAAATTAGTCTTAACATAAAACAAATAGCTTAAGCAAAGCAAACATAGAGGCTTAAATCTTAATTCAAATCCATCCAAAGCAAGCATTACAACATTAACCGTCTTTATCAATCTACACTCTTAGGCTCCTCAATGGTTGTAGTAGGACATTAAGTTGAATTATCTATAAGAGAAATGAAAATAGCTTGTAATCATTTGGATAGTTTAGAGTTCATATAATAAAATAGATTAAAATACATACAAATTATTGTCTTACCTAGATTTTCATATGTCTCCAAGTCATCTAAATAGTCTCTTACTTGCATAGAATCATGTGTAGACTTCAACCAATTTTGAGTACAAATAAGAGCCCCACCATCTTAGGATTCAAAGAACTCCTAAATGGAGGGGTATGTGCTGCGGGTTGGGTTTGGGATTGCGGGTTGTTATTGAGTCAACCCACAACCCGCCTCAAACACTTCGGGCCAGAGATATAATAGATTGAAAATTTAAAAATAATGTTGCGGGTTATTTTTTCGACTTGGGTTGGGGCGGGGTGGATTGGGTTTGCGGGTTGTGCGGGTTTATGAACAGCCCTAGTAGCAGAATTAATGATTTGAGTTTGTTTTACTACTAGGTGTCGGTTTGTTTCACTAATTTAAATTACACTTCAAAATTTTTTATTACAGTGTTTTATTCATTACAAAAATTTTAATTTTTATTCGAATTTTATGATTTGAACTTAAAAAAAAACAACACCCTAATTTTGTTGGTTTTTTTTTTTTTTTTTTTTTTTTTTTTTTTGTCATATGTTGTTGAGAGAAAAGAGGAAGAGACACAAAATTGGGACATATGAGTTGATCACTGAGAATATAGTATTGTTGCCTTCTCCTTTGCTTCTGTGAGGGTGAGGTAACACCATCTTTGACAGTCTGTAGGGAAAAGCTTTCGTGATTTACACTAAGTGTGCATTTAGAGTAAGAATCTGTGGTTCGTGACTCGTTACAGTATTTTCTCTCATAAAAAATACACATAAATTAAAAATAATTTTGAATCTATAAACTAAATGTCTACTAAATAATGGGTAAAATAAAAAAAATGATTAAGCACCGTCACTATACAACGTAGGTCCAACCAGTGGGTCCCACCCACTTCTATTGGTAGTGTTAAGCACCAATTAAAAGATGGTGCCCTATAACATTGCTAGTAAAATAAATATGAGTACAATATCATTCATCTTAGTAGTCCGTAACATTTTTTTAATAATATACGGCAAGCATTTTGCATTATTAATTAATTTATTTATTTTGCTGAGAGCACAAATAACCGCAACAACAGAATATGAATAATGAGATTTTCGCAGTAGCTATGGTATGAAAATTACCCTATTGATATGACTTTACTTTTAACCACTAAATCTGATTCTTCTCTCGATTTTTATAAATTTTAATAGGATTTTAACTAGATTTATCGTTGAGAAAACATGAACTATTGGTAGGGATGATCCTACCATAGAAAGCTACAATATAATATAAACAATGAGATTTTCACGGTAGGGTACGATGAAAATTACTCCATTGATATGACTTTTCTTTCAACAATTATATCTGATTCTTTTGTCGATTGTTTAAATTTTAATAATATTTTAGAAACCATGAACTATTGGTAGGGGTGATCCTACCATAGAAAGCTACGATAAATAAAAATCAAGAAAAAAGAAAATTCTTTTATTACATGAAGTAGGCTCTACAACTTCTTTTTCTTTTTCACGTTGATGTAATTTTGACCATATTTAACATTTTTTTAAAGAACTATATTTAACATTTAGAAACATAATGCTCTTATTTGGTTCAAAAATTTAAATTGTATAGATTTGAACCTTTTTTATTAGAATTGTAGAATCAGAATTATGTTGATTTTAATTGTGATTTGAACCAGTATTTAGATATGCAAATAAATTGTAATTTAAATTAGAAATAAAATCCGAACTGTTTTTGAATAAAGTATTGAAACTGTCATTAGAGTTTTTTGTAAGAAATCTTATAAAACCTCATTATGAATGACATTAAAAATATACAATATGGGTGGAGATTTGTTCCTCTCTTCATTATGAACACATTAAAAAAACATTTCAATTGGAATTAAAGTGAATAAGTTATAATATTTTTAAGATTGAAATTGAAGAGAGAGAAAAAGTAAAGTCTAAAACTGTTGAACTGTTGATAATAATTCATATTATTAGAATTTAGGGAGTGGTAAATTCTAAAAATCACGAATTTGAACTATCGTTAATTGATTTAAATTGTCATTCAATTTTCCTCTCGCAAATACCAATTTAAATTTTGAATAAAAGTTTGAATCTTAACTAACAGTTTGAGTTATTGAAATAAACAGGATAAATAGTGATTCGTTTTTGCTGCATAATAGCTCTATAATATAATTTGAGTACAATAGTATATATTTCCTTATTTTATTATTTTTCTAATAAGCTTCCATGCGTTTATTTAATACGTTTAAACAAAGTTCAAACTCTTTTGCTATAGCACAAAATTCAAAATTCTGTTCCCGTTTCATAAATTTGAACAGAACCTTCATACTAAAGCCTTAGCCAAAGAAGTAGTTGCAAAGTAAAACAACTAGCAAACCGATAGCATAAACCACCCACGTAACAACCCTGAGGCATAGAGGAAATGGAATTGAGATGACAATGAAAAACCCCGTCACCACCATGAAGACGCCAGCTCGCTCGAGAAACTGAGCCGCTTGTGTAAATTTATAAGCTGCTAGAAACATGCTCATCAAGAAAGTGGAAAAGGCAAACAAGAGAGCAAGTGAAACCAAGGAGAAGGAAATATGGAGTAATTGGGACTGAATTTGGAGGGAGGGAATGGCTATGTCAATGGCGGCAGAAAAGCAGACTGCCAACATTATCTCCGCCAAGCCCGAACTCTGGTTCCCGACCGCCACGCCGTCAGCTCGTTGAGCAGCTGCTTCTGGGTCTGCTGCGACAGGTACAGAAATGGTGCCGAGTTTTCTCAGCAGTTGGCCGAGTAGTTCCATAAGCGGAAAGAGAGATATTTTGAGACCACATGCCATGGTTTTTTTTTTTTTTTTTTTTTTTTTTTTTTTTTCTTCCCTTCCTCTTTTCAATCGTTGTTTTTAACAAAAATATGAATGGAAAATGATTAGCCAAAGAGAAAAAAGGTGATGGAGAAAAAGTATCATCAAAATCTATTTATAGGCAAAGAGTTGCGTCTCTAGACTAACAAAATATCTTAAAGTCCATTTCACGAGAGAGTGAAATTTACTTTGGCAACGACATCAGTACTACCAAGTCTCTCATGCACATATAACCTTTGACTTAGGGGTGACAACGTTGTTGTATATGCATGAGAGACATGGTGGTATTAACATGAAAGATAACGTCTTTCTCGGAAACTCTGTCCCCTTCTCTGTGTCTGTCCAATAAAATTGCAAACACATCACTCAGAAAGCCAGGTCAGTTAAATTTTTATGCATGTGTCATCAAGTAAAGCAAACCCTTTGTTTAGTTTGCCGCTAGAATTATGTAATTTGGTTTGAATTAATTGTGGTGATTTAATTGCTATTTGAATTGGCGTAATAAATTTTATAAAATCTTATTGTAAATGATATTAAAAAATATGTAATATGGATAGAAATTTGTCACTCACTTCATTATAAAGATTGAAAAAAAAATCATCTCAATCAGAATTGAAATAAAAAAGTTATGATATTTTTAAGTTTTAAGTTGAGTAGAGATTTCTGAGTAATTGACAAGGATGATCCCTAACCTCTTTAATAGTGACAGTTTGGTCTCTATTCTTTTAATGTTGGCAAAACGATCCCCAACGTCATTAAATAAGTGCAATTAAGTCTTTTCCGTCTAGATCCATCAAATTATCCACATTAAAACTCATGTGACCCTTCCCGTGACCCGATTACAAGGGTTATTTTCTTAAAATCACGAGTTTATTCAATTTGGGGCTGAAATTCTTCAGAAAACTTGGAATTAGCAAGCGAGAGAGAGAGAGGAGATCGCTGGTGTTGGGTTTGCAGACACTAGTTAGTGGTGGCGTTCTGAGTAGGGCCGGCAATATGAGTCACGACATGACAACATGACTCAAAAATGACACGAATTTCGCGAGTTAGGGTTGAGAAAAAAGAGGTTCGGGTCAGAATTGGCTCGACCTGAAATTGACACGAAAAACATGGGTCAATTTTGGGTTGGACCCACCTAACTCAAACACGACACGAAACTCGTAAAAAACTAAAAAATACATATATTTTTCATTACATATTTTTGATTTTATTATGAACTTGTGATACCATAATAGTTATACTCAAAATCTTATATTATTATTTACTTAATTGAAATGGATGTTATTGTATTTTAGTGTGTTATAAATTTTAAGTTCTTTCTAATATGTAAAAAATTAAATAAAAATATACAATTTTTGAGTTAATTTCGGGTTCACAGATCAATTTCGTGTCACGGGTCATTTGCGTATCGTGTCATGTTAACCCGTAAAGTGGTCATATCGTGTTCATCTTACGGTTTTTAAAAAATTTCGTGTCACGGGTCATGTTTGGGTTGACGGTAAATTTAGAAAGAAAAGATCAAAACATGACAGGAACACGACATGTGACACGAATTGCCACCCTTATTTATGAGTTCACATTTAGGGTTTGGCTTCAGAGATCTTGGGACAGAGATGCGGTCGGCTTTCTAATTCACGAGGATCCGGACGGCGACGTTAGGTTTTCAGAGATATGGGCAATGACAGCGGCGTGGGGAGACAAAGATGGAGAAGGAACGCCGATCTGAATGAGCGACAGGTGGCTCTTACTTCGCGACGGCAGGGATGAGGGTCTTCAATCTAGTGTTGACACGGAAGGGTGGGCTTAATCTCATGACGACAAGGGAAGTGAACTCTGATCTAAACGAGCGATAGGTGGCTCTTGCTTTGCAACGACAGGGATGAGGGGGCATCAATCTAATTTTGACGGAGAAGGGTGGGTTCAATCTCACGATGACAAGGGACGAGGGGGATATGATCTCACCACGGCGAGAGAAGGGTGGTGATCTTTTGACGGAAGGGGGCAAGGGGGCTCGATCTATGCATGGGAGGCAATGGGGAGGGATGTGTGGAGGAGTTCTCACTATGAAACTCTGCCCAATGATTTGCAATAACTCTTTTCTTTGATGAGACCCTTTTGTTTGGGTTCTATGATTTTGTTTGTTTATGCTGTTGTGATTTTGGTTTTGTGGTGGAAGTGTGGCAGATGGATAGTAATGGTTTTCACCAATGTTGACGATGGAAGAGTTTGGTTTTATTTTTGTTTTATTTTTGAATTTTTTCTTTTGAGGGTGTTTTGCTCTTCTTATCAAAGAAGAGAGCACATGACAACTTACCTGAAAAAGTCCATTAAAAATTTAACGGATTTTGACAGAAATAATTTGATTGCCAATGTTTTGAGAGATTCAAGAGAGCACCTTCTACGCGATTTCTTATGGTGTGTTCGTTTGCACAATTCAAGTTATAACTCAAGTCATATTGTTACAGTGTTTTTTTTCTCACATAAATTTAAATTTAACTTTTTTATTATAATATTTTTCTTTCACATACATAACGCAAGTCATAATTTGAGTTGTGCTAATGAACGCACCCTTAATTTTACTTATTTACTATCATCCTAATAGTTAAGTTTATTAGAAAAAAAAAAGTTTAACAGAGCACATTTAAAAGGAAGAAAAGCTTTTAATGGAGAAAATTAGAAACTATATTATTTTCGGGGTATATATAAAAAAAAAGTATTTGAAAAGCTTGTATAAGAAAAATAATTTTCTGAAAATTTGCTCCAGCAGTGTTCTTATGAAATAAGGTACAAGAAATTCCGTTCAGAGTAAAATCTTAACTACCTTGTCGTAGGAGGCAAAATGACACCTTAGATGTGGAAATACTTTAAGGCAAGTTCCGAATTTTGGGCTGAAGCGAAGTGACTTCATAAATTCTAAAGCATCCTATAACTTGAAGTTCATAGGAGAAGACTAGAAGTTAAACACCAGCAACTGGAATGCTCTCTAATAGTACCAGACATAAAGTCTAACATCTGTGCTAAGCCAATATACACCCTGCGCGGGTTCTGGGTCCTGGCCCCAAGGATACAATCTCCATATCCTACTCTTTAGGTAATCAAGCACACTAAGTATCTAATTGCTCATCAGATCAATGTTCAAGAGTGAATTGCTTATCAAAACAGTGCTACAAGCTCTACATGTTTATACACCATGCTTGAATTTATTTCTAATTCGAGACAAATTTTCTTTTCTGAAATTTCACTTCCGTAAACTATGATTCGCGAATATCAAGTTTTCCGAAAAGTTTTTCATATATGAATGATTACTTCACATATATTTATTCATAGATTTTTCAAAAAATCTTTTTAAATTCTCTTATCAAAGGAATCGAATTCTTCACCAAAAGGTAGAATTCCTTGAAACACTTTTACAAGGATGAGAAATACATTCTCATTGTTAAACATTATTATAGTTGGAAAAGTATAGAAAATTTCTGGCTTAAAACTAATTTTTAAAAATCCTCAAGTAATTCAACATACTTCTCCATAAACCAAGTTCAAAATCCTTTGTCATCAATAAAATTCAATACTTGAAACTCAATCCTCAAAATTCAGGAATTTTACCTAATCAAAAAAGAATTCATAACTTTAAGAGATACTCAACAATTTTCTTTGATCAATAACTAGCTAAACAAAGCTAGCCAAGAAAAACCACCAAATTTTAAATCCAAAAATTGAAGGAGAAGAAGAAACCCCTACGTCAAACATATAAGCTATTTCCATAAAATTTCTTGAGGGCTTAGCATCCCGACGTCATCCTCAACATTTTGAATCATGTAGTGTCGACTTCCACCGTCGGAAACGGCGGTTCACGGTGTGGGCGGCGGCGGAGCTACGGTGAGCTATCGAGCATGATGGATTTTTTACATGCAATTTAGATGTCATCCTATTCTCCTAATAACTCAATTCTGATCAAGGACGAGTGAGATATGGAATTTTGAAATTGAAGAAAAAATTTGGAATAGAAGAGAGAGAGAGAGTTATGGTAGAAGAGAGCTCCATGAGAGTGAGAGAGAAAATGTCTTGGGGAAGGAAAGAAAAAGAAAGAAAAAGGAAAAAGCAAGAATGGAAAAATGGGCTTAGACTCTCTGTACAACTTTACTATCTAGGATTCAAGGTCCAATCAAACTAAAATATCAAAATTTCAAGGTCCAATCAAACTAAAATATCAAAATGGCCCATCTTTTCTGTTATGAAAAAATTAGCTAGTGACACTTTAAACCTATTCAGGGAACATCAGCGTCAACTCCAAAGCAATCTTGTTTTAAAGGAGAAAAATCATTCACGTGACAATTTTTAACTGAAAAATATTTTACTAATATCGGGTTAATTAACACTAATCACCGGATTAGATTAATTAATCTCAATCTATTTAATCGGGTGTTATAGAAAGTGATTATATAGTCACAAGAAAACATGAAGTATGATTAGATGTGTTATTATTTTTATAGTCAAGATGCCAATTGACAAAAGTTGGATACATCTGAAAAATCGATTGTCTGATCAGTATTGGGAAGGGTTGTCTGTATTTATCAACATTGCCAAAGACTATGTTGATGAAAGCAGCTGTATAAGTTGTCCATGTCGAAGGTGTTTAAACCATAAGTGTTTTCTAATAGAAACAATTTGAGCACAAGTACACCAATATGGTTTCAATACTTTATATAATGACGTGGTATTACCATGGCAAAGATGATGTTACGACCAATCTAATAAATGAATCAATTGATGAGATGGTTGCAGTTATACATTATGTTGTTAGAAATCATGATATGTCTAACGAAGTAGAAGCTAAGGTGTTAGGTGATATGCAACACGATGAATTTAAAGAGTTGTTATATGAGCTCAAATCGGCATTGTATCCAAGGTGTACTAAGTATTCATCATTGAATTTTTTGGTGAAACTCATGCATTTAAAGGTGTTGTACAAAGGCCCAATGAGTGTATGAACTATGTTTTGAAGTTGCTGAAAGATGTATTTCCTGAAGGGATTAAACTTCCATATTCGTATTACGAGGCGAACACGAAATTAGGTAAACTCAGTTTTGGTTACAAAACAATACGTGTTTGTAAGTATGACTGTGTGTTATTCTGGAAAGAGAATGATGATCTATAGGTTTGTCCAGTATGTAACACTAGTCGTTGGAAGAGTAAAAAAAACAAAAGGTAAAAAAGTACCTCAAAAAGTATCATGGTATTTTCATTTGAAGGATCAATTGAGGCGTCTGTATAGCTCACATCATATTGTAAAAGAAATGACGTGGCACGTGCAGGGGTCTTCAAAGGATCCAGACTTAATGCATCATCTAGTTGATGGTAGGGAGTGGAGAGATTTAGATATGAAGTACCTTGAATTTGCTCGTGAACTAAGAAACGTTCGATTAGGTTTAGCTACTGATGGATTTAATCCTTTCAAAAGCATGAGCTTATCATATAGTATGTGGCCGGTGGTTCTTATTGCTTAAAATTTACATTCTTGGTTATGCACTAAGGATCCATACAAGATGTTAACACTATTGATTCCTGATCGAAATGCCCCTGGAAAGGATATAGATGTAATTTTGTGACCACTTGTTGATGAACTTAAAGAGTTGTGGGAAGAGAGAATCATTGTTCATGACGCTACTTCAAATGCATCATTAAGATCCATGTTGCATTGCTAATGACTATTAATGATTATCCTGCACGTGCTAGTTGTCTGACTGGAGTGGACAGGGGTATTTAGCATGTTCGTCATGCAATAATGCGACACCATCAAAGAGGTTGATGAGTAAAAACTGTTTTGTCGGGCATCGATGGTGGCTTCATATTGGGCATAGGATGAGAAACAATAGGAAGTTTGATGGTAACGTTGATCGTCGTGCTCCCCCACCTCGGAAGTCTATCGAAGAAATATTATTTCAGTTATAGAACGTCGGATCCAGACTGCCTGGTAAACATAAAAAGTATGGCAGTAAGAAACGAAAAAGACAATCTGCAGAGCTTAACTAGACAAAGAAGAGTATTTTTTGGGAACTACCATATTGGACTTCATTATCAATTCATCACGACTTAGATGTCATACAATCGAAAAAAATGTATGTGACAACATGTTGGGTACTATTCTAGTATCAATGGAAAAAGTAAGGATATAGACAAGGCAATGATTGATTTGTGAAATATGGGGATTCGTAAAAAGTTACATTTGTACAAAGTTGAGTTAGTAGTTAAACTACCTAAACTGGACAACTTAACATTTGATCGGCCTGATATCAAAGCAAATACTGTCACGTCTGACGTTGACGCATGCTTGCGGGACAAGTCGTCCGCTGAAGATGAAGATGACTTTATTGATGATGGTGATGATGAAACTGTGTTTGACTATATTAAAGATGAGCTCGTCGATTCTGCAGATGATGACAATGTAGAAAGTGCCGATGATGTTGAAGACATTCATAGTGACGACGAATAGAACCAAAGTAGTTAATTTATATTTATGAATTTTTTTATAAAATTTCTAAGAAATTGCGTACCAAATAAAGTAATAAATAAATTTTTTTTAACGACACAACGTCTCGATGTCTGACCCAGTAGCTATATGCACCAGCTCTGCAGGAGGATCACAGTCTCCACCTGATCCAACGAGACTTCCAACACATTGTCACTCAGGTATTATACGCTATAACACATACTCCCAAAACTTGTTACTTGTCGAACTCTCTATAATCAAATTTCGTTATTTTTATTTTCTTACACTTTCAGAGTTGACATCTCGATGTTGGTCTGATCGAGGAGTAGCTATAGGTCAAGATATAGTGGAGAAAGTACAAAAAGATGGGAAGCTTTTTGTCTTGTCTAATGAGACAGGTTCATGGAAGGCGATTGGCAAAAACGCTTAATATTTTGACAATGATGTCAGATTGCACACAAGAGATATATGTGACCCACACTACAACGCCTGTTAGGACGTGCCTGGGGAGCACAAAAGGAGGATTCAAATTGCATGTTAGCATCAATTTGAAACAAAATTTGTTCTAAAAATTTTTAATTGTGGATACAATAAATAAGATTTTAATGTATTCCAAAATTGGTTTAACCTAGACTACTACCACAACAATGACATCATTAGATATCTAGTTGACTGTGAAGCCAATAAATGTTACAATGACTGGAAGACTACCTTGCACAGACACTTCTAGATGATGGGAGGGGCAGAAAATGAGGATTTTGTCAGGCAAAATCCTCCTAAAAACTTGAGGAGAAAAGAACAATGGGGACCTTGTTATAATCATTTTACGTCCCCTTGCTTTTTAGGTTCAATTTCATTATGTCTTCTTATTTTTATTACTTGGCTTATTTAATTATTAAGTATGTTACTAATTCATGTATGATCATTACTAGAAAAATCTGCTACAAATCAACAAAATCGTGACAGTCAAAAGTGGTCTAGCTTCTATGGTAGAAATTCATACTCCCAGTATCGTTTCAATAAGGTAATATTAATTTGCATACTTGTTAAGTTCTTTTCACTTTGGCTTAGTAATAATTCTAACACATTCAACTTGATTAGGAAAATCTTGAGACCCATGAGCTAGGATCATTAATTGACAATTGGGGTGACATGCACCATCATGGGTACAATTTATCAACCCAAATGCGGAACAGGCATTTGTAAGTAAATTTTAAAATTATTTATTCTTTCATATTTAACATAACATATTATACTATTTTTATTCATATTTATTTCCTTTACCTTTACAGGCTCAGATGGAGGGGGAAAGAACCACGTAGATGACACAGTCTGCTGGCAAAGGTTTATCCACACCGGTCACTGAGGAGGGGATTATGTCCCAAGTCTTGGACAAGCGCAGAGGACACACTAAGGGAGTGGGACTGACATTGCCACAGAGAAATCGTTGAAGCCCCTCCACCTCATCATCTGCTTCGCAATCAGATGGGTCGTCGTCGATTAATTTGCCACAACATGTCCAAACCTGGATGAACAACATCTATGTCGAGCAATGCAAAGTGTTCGACAACCAAGAGATGATAATATAAGCCACGCGCATGATGAATCCCGACATTAACTTTTTGCCACTTAATCGTCCTGAACCGTGGGTTCGTCCCCCACCGCCGTGGGGGATTAAAATAGGAGATTAAAATAGGAGATTAAAATATATGTTTTTGTTTTTCTTATTATCAATACTTTTTTGTATAGATTGATTAATTTACTTTTTAAGACTTATTTTATTATTGTGTTGACTTTTTTCTATATCAATCTTTTATTAGCAAATATCAATTAGGAAATTAGGGAGAAAAAAGGAAAACATTTTTTGCAACGACAAATCTGAAAAAAGTCGTCGCAAATAGTCTAAATCACTAGCAACGACATCTAACCTTTTTACGACGACATATGTCGTCACGAATATAACTAAACACGTCATCATCAACGACAAGTTGGACGGAACATTCGTGACGACTTATTCGCGACGACAATCATTAGCGACGACAACTCAAAACTTTGTCATCACAACTACATTATTTGTGTCGAAGTTTTTGTAGTGACTAATTTGTGGCGGCATGTCGTCGCAAATATAATATTACCAATGACAACGTACTCTTTTGCAACGATATTCAGTAGTCGCAAATAAACTTTTTTGTTGTAGTGAAAAATTTAGAGTCATACACTTTAAGAGTAAGGTCAACATTTTTTTTAAATTTAAAAAACATTAAAGTTCCATTAAGTAAGACAATGAAACCTTTAGTCGTGTTTGAAATTGATCTCATTTTTATTTTTCACGTTTTTTGAGAAAGAAAAAGTAAAAACGTTTCTATAACGGCATTTGGCACAATAAAGACAAAAAACAGAAATAAAAACGATTTTTTGGTCTAGTGTAAAATGAGAAAAAAATGAAAAAATGATTTTTAGTCATTTTTAATTTTTAATTTTTATTTTCTCCTCTCTCGAGCAGAGAGAGAGAGAAAGAGAGATATTAATGGGTTTTTTTACACTGAAAATAATCTCTTGATAAAGCTACCAAACGCATTTTCAAAAATAATTTATGTCTGAGAATAAAAACATTTTTATTTTTATTTTCATATAAAAAATAAAATTATTTTAGAATGAGTTCCAAACGCGTTCTTTATTTTTCATATTTAACGATCTCTGTTATTATCACTTTCTAAACACATGGTTGAAGATTGAACAACAACCAGTCTTATATGGCGGCATTAGTGAAGAGTTTAGATATGACCCTTCTTTCTTCGTGAGATCATGACTCAATGTCAAGATGTCCAATTACAGCTCGTACGACTCTTGAGACAAAAACGGTACAGTATTCGCGAGATCATGACTCAATGTGAAGATGTCCAGTTACAGCTCCCTTGATTCTTGAGACATCAACGGTACAGTATAGTGGTCCCTACTCCCTACTGACCATATAATTCTAGAACATCTTCACAGACTCTATCTTAGGACTATCACAAGTGGGACACATAGCAATGGTCAATTCTTTATGTTTCGTTAGATGCGAAAATGAAAGCTTTCATTTTCATATTTAAAATCTGAATGTAAACCTTTTTTTTTTTATTATCTTCCCTATTTTAATAATTGATTATTATTTTTTCTTTCCTTATAAATTAAGGATATAAACGTCGTTATACTCGTGGTAGTAGATAACTTTATAAGTAAATACATAAGTACACATTTTTATCCTTAAAAGTGATTTAAATGACATTCTTATATATAATATAAGGAGAAATTATATAGAACGGATGAAGAATGAGTATCATGAAAATTCATCGAGTGTTTATTTAGTAAGATTAGAAAAAATAAATTACTGATAATTTTTTATTTTCAGTCTTAATATTTATATCTAAAATTATTTATTTTACATACTTTTTTATATTATATAATTTTAAAATAATCTAACAGTCAAAAATTAACACTATTAATAAAATTAGCATACTAAAAAAACTCCCAAATCCATTTATAGGCCAAGATTTGCGTGACATGTAGAAAACGTTTTTCACTCAACTGTCGAGGGTGAATAGGGAATTCATTTATTATTAATTTATTAATATGTTCCTACTTGGTCCCGTTTAGAGATGTCAAACGTGCCGTGCCGGGCCGGCACGGCACGCTTGACCCCAGGCTCGTCACGGGCCTGGGCCGTGTTGCACGGCCCTCGCAAAGGTGGTGGTCGTGCCTAGGCCGGGCCTAAGAAGAAAAACTCAGCCCAGCCCGGCCCCGCCCCCGGGTCCATGAGGGCTGGGCGTGGCGGGCCCAGGCCCTTGAAGGGACCAGTCCTGAGCCCCGGCCCTTCAAGGGCCGTGCTCAGGGCCTGTGCCCTTGAAGGGGGCTCAGGCCCAAGGGCCGGGCCCTGCCCTTGAAGGGCCGGCCCTCAAGGGCCAGGCCCTGGGGTTGCCCTTGTATTTTTTTAAAAAAAAAAAAGTTATTCAAAAAAATATATATCATATGCCCTAAAAGATGTGATTTTATTGAATTGACGTAATAGGAGTACACATAAATGACTGCCTCGTTAAAAACCTTGCTAAGTAAAACCCGTGAGGAGATCGGGACAAAACCTCAGCGAAGGAAAAAAGAGTGCAGTAGCTAGGAATAGTAAATTACAAATCTAAGTGCTTCCAGAAGAGTCTGTTATTTCTAAGTTAGAAAAATATTCTTGCATTGAATCATCTGTGTATTGTTGTTTTCATCTTCTGGCATCTTCCCAGTCTTTAACGCACATTAGTCCCTCCAAGATGTCTGGATGCATTCTGCTTCTCTTCTCGTCAAGAATTCGGTTGCTTGCGCTAAAAGCTTGCTCTGATGCTACTGTTGATACTGGAGTTGTCAGAATGTCACGAGCTATTATGGACAATGTTGGAAAACGATCTGTCTTGCTCTTCCACCATTGTAAGATGTCTAGTTTGTCGTCATCGATTACAAAATTTGCTTCAAAATATTTGACTAGTTCCGTAGACGCTTGTGTTGAGGACGATCCTGTTGTTTTCTCTTTCTTCTTCAAGAAACTCCACGACGATCCTTTAGGCCCCGAACTGGTAGTTGATGACGAAGTTCCCTATTCTTTTTGACCTGTGCTATATTTTACTTCATACAAACTAAAAACTTTTTCTAACATTTTCTTAGCGTCAGTAATACTTAGTTGCATATCTATATTTAAATTCTCTGCGGTAGCAGTCATTAATGATTCAGTTCCATCTACTCCGCACCTAGGATCTAAAATTGTTGCCAATGCATATAACATAGGACAACCTTGTTAGCGTTTATGCCCTTAGGAATAAATGTAACAATTTTCTTCGAGACATTTTGACTATTAATAAAGATTTGTTTGTTTCATATATTTATGTATTGTCCTCTTTATGTTCATAATAGTTGAATGTATGATAAGCAAATAGAAAGTCTGAGACTGTCATTCTAAATCTTTAGATCATGCATGTAATGTGAAGAACATGCGGAAGACAAGAATCTAAAGATGATAGTCTAAATCTTATGATCCACAATCGAGGGAATAAAGTTGGGCGCTTTATTCATGTTAAGATTGTTATGTTGTCTACTTCCTAACGGAGAGGCTTGTCTTGGTCGTCGGAGGTGGGACTCCATGGGTAGAGACATTGATATAGTTTCTAATGGTGAAATCTATATTGGATCGGACCAAAGATGAATTGTTTTAATTAATAACTCTGTTTGAATAAAACAATTCACTTTTGACGAATTATATGTTGTCATCTTAATCCTGAGATGGATGATAAACCCGTATACTTGACTTGTATCCTTTGATGTACTAAAGGGAGACATCCTGACATTATGAAAAGGTACGCTTGCCGGTGCATTGGGGATATGACTCGTGTATGCGTAGATTCGTTATTCATAGATAGTGGAATCCATAGCTCCTACAAAGAGTCAATGATATCCTCTTATGCATTATCAGTGGATTGGAAAATACGAGCGCTCGGCCATTAGACTACTCTGTGTTATCTAATGGTTTACTATTTGTAATTGTATGAATAGTATTTTTCCAATGGTTTGATAATGGAACATAAGATAAATGTAATCGGGAAGGTAAAACAGAACTTGACCTCAAGTCGATTATGGATATCCTATGGGGATGATATACTAATATATTGAGTCATGGACTAGAGCTAATTAGAGCTTTGTAAATACGCTATATGAATCGACGGTTGCAGCTCTAGGCTTTTAGTGGAATAGCGCTAGAGTTTTATAATCATGAGACGGACTTGTTGGTTTACAAGTAGCGTTGTGATTATAGGAGCTTGATTTATATATGTCCATCGGGTCCCTTTGCTAGCTCACTTAATTTCCGTAACGACACGATTGTATTTCCTACATATTGGTAACTTGTGTTATTTCCGTAAAAGATGTTCAAAGTTAATTCATGAGTGATTTATCGGGTGAATTAATTGATAAATTAATTCTAGATAAATTGGTTGAATTATTGTTTTAAGAGTTGTTTAATATGGGAAGACTATTATATGACTGTTTTGATCAGGCAATTTCTCTATTAGGTTGCTTGAATCAAAACTGAGGCTCTATGCAAGTTTCCCATGTTGAAAAACTAGAAAAACAACTTTCATCAGTGCAGACAGGTCGACCGGTCCGGTCGACCGGTCAAGTCGACCGGTGGGTAGACCGGTTTGTGAAGGACCGGTCGACCGGTGAGTTATAACGTCTCTGTCTCCGGTCGACCGGTTGTAACGCATAACGCGTGCTGATGTGGCAAAATCGACTCTTAGTGCGATTAAATCTTTGGAAAACCTAATTGTTACGGAAGTATGACTTCCTAAACAGTATAAATAGCCTATTAAGTCACTTTACTCAGATAGATCACTTGAGAGACTTTTTGGAGGCTATTGATAAGAGATTCCAAGAGGAAAAATTGTTTAATTATCAAGAACAATTTTTCTTTGGCTCTCTTGTGATTGGAAGGAGATTAAGAATACCAAGAGGAGATTAAACGAAGTGTGCCCACCCGCACACCGATCGTGGAAATGAGAATAGCAAAGAAGACCAGTTGGTTGAGGCTCTTCCGGTTCTTCGTTTGGGAACGCTTTGATCCGCCGGACGTCTTTGTTTCTGAAATCTTAATAGGTATGATTTAGATCTTTAGTATTTATGTTATATAGCATCATGAACATGTTCTTGTTTGGCTTTGACGTTGATTAAAATTTTTAAATTCCGCTGCGCACTCGATGCCATTATTTTTCCAACAATTGGTATCAGAGCCATGGTTATTTGTTCATGATTATGCTATGTACATAGATTTGTGATCTGAAAAATATCTCTTTTATGCTTGAATTGATATTTTAGAGAGATGGCACTCTAGGGTTTCTATATTATGTTGTTGTCATGAATATATGGTGAATGAATGATTAAATAATTATTATTGGTTGTCATTTATGAATTATCAATGATTATTTATTATTTAATTTTTTACCGGTTATGGTTCCTTAGAGTTTAGAATGGTTGTATAGGAATTTGTTCTTTGCAATGTAATTAGATATGCGGCCTATCATCGCCGTTAGGGTTTATTTTATTTTCTCTAGTAGAAATTTTGTAAACCGGAAAATGGTATAGGAATTTTTATGTAAAATTCTTGGAGGAGATTGAAGATGGATTTTGAAGATGAAGGATATGAAGGTATCTAATTTTTCCTTGGTTTATAAAATTGTTTTGTGTTTTTGAATAAATTGAAAAACTGCTTTGATTTCTGAAAATCTGGGTTACTGTCGCACGGGCACCGGTCGACCTCACCGGTCGATCGGTTAGTGTAAGGCGGTCGACCGGTAGAGTATAACTACTCTGTCTCCGGTCGACCGGACCTAACGGGACAATATACGATTTTGCAGTTTTTTGAGATTTTTTCAAGAAAACATGAAAAATAATTTTATGATAACCAGAATTAGATTGTGATAAAGAATTCAAGGACAACCGGGAAGATTCAAGATGAAGAATCGATATATGTTTTGATTATTCTTTGTAATCTTTAATTTCTTTCTTTTCTCTAGGATGGAACCATAATGTTACGGTTATTATTATTATTATGCTTGTTGCCTAGCTTAATTGCTTTGTATGATTGCATATAATATGATTTGCTATATATGTGATAACATGTCATATAGAATAGGGAGTGCCGCTCATTAAAATTGTTCATGCATATTTCTTAACATAAAACCTTGTTTTCCAAAATATTGAGTGGGTGAGGGTTTTTTTTTGAAGAAAAGACCCATGGCCTCCATCGTTGGTCCGCAGGTAACACATGGTGATACCGACCCCTAGGAAGGGATTCATTATGTACCGGTGTGGATCTCCAAGAGGATAATTTATTTGAGCATATTTTATGGTTGTACACCCCTAGGTGACAATTGTAATATATGGATCAAATAGTTGAAACGATGGTTATACACTCAAGATTAATTTAATTATTAATCTCCCTAGGAGCTCGATAATTAAATTAATGGCCAAAAGAAAACGATTATCAATATATCTTTGGACAGAGATTGATCCGGATGGTATATATTGATCGGAGGGGATCCGTGTTCCCAATTAAATTTTGCATGATCTCCCCTAGGAGACTTACAAAATTTTGAGTTGGGAATTATCGTTGTAAGGTTGTGATTTTTTTTTCAAGGTTTTGACACACAAACATATTTGTTGCATTATAACATGTATATATGTTTGATTACTAAATGTTTATGCAAGTTTGCTTATACTAGATATATGAATGTTTATTGTAGATCAAAATGTCTTCTAGCGCATTATCATCGATACTTAATAAACACAACTTAATCAAGTAGAATTTTACCGATTGGAAAAGGAACCTAAAGATCGTCCTAACCTTTGAGAAACTAAATTTCGTACTAAACACACCTTGTCCTCCGGAGCCACCTGTTGATGCTCCTAATGAGGTTTTCTTAGCGTATCAACGCTGGAAGGACTCGACGATATGGCTCATTTGTTATATGATGGCGAGCATGTCCATCGTGCTACAAGCACAACATGAAGATTACATAATCGCTCGTCGATTATGGATAATCTTGAGGACATGTTCGGTGGTCAAGCCACTGAAAAACGTCGGGAAGCCCTTAGCAACCTCATTAACTACAGATAGAAGGCTGGGTCTTCCATAAAGGAACATATATCAAGGTGATGGGCTATTTGGTGAAGTTCGACCAATGGGGCCGACATCGATCTTTGAGTCTCAATTGACCATGATCTTTGAGACTTTGTCGAAGGAGTATATTCCGTTTAGGGCAACGTTCAATTTGAGCGCTAGACAGAATATAACCTTGACAGAGTTGATGCAAGAACTCCAAAAGTTCGAGCGGATGATCAAGGGGTCGACTATTGTGGAAGCCAACTTTGCTGTGGCATCTTCTTCCAAACCCCCTTCAGGGAATGGAAAGAAGAAGCAAGTAGCTAAGAAGGAGAGTTCTTCAGTTCCGCCAAACAAGGGCAAGAATAAGAAGAAGAGGAACCCGAACAAGCTTAAATGCTTTCATTGCGGGAAGGTGGGGCACATGAAGAAGAATTGCAAAGACTACCTAGCCGTTAAAGGCAAAGGAGGTGAGTGTGATCTTTTGATTGTGGAAGCATGTCTAGTTGAGGAATCCAGTGACAACTGGGTCATAGATTCTGGAGCAACTAATCATGTATGTGTTTCTCTGCAGGGGTTCAAGCAAACGAGAAGTCTTCTAAATGAAAGCTTCACGTTAAGGATGGGTGATGGAACATTGGTGTTGGTTGAAGCAGTGGGAGACGTCCATCTTTATTTTGATAGTTATAGGAGTTTATTTTTGCGAGACTATTTTTATGTTCCTCAATTTAAGAGGAATCTTATTTCTGTTGCTTGTTTATTTAAGGATTCTTATTCAGTTTCTTTTAATAATAAAGTTGTGATTCGTAAAAACAAGTCTTTTATCTGTGATGGATGGATGCAAAATAATCTATATTTTATCAAACCAAAGATGGACTCACTGCTAAACACTGAAGTTGTTAATAACTCTAAAAGGCTTAAAACTTCTCACTCTAATGAGACATATCTTTGGCATTTGCGACTTGGTCACATTAGCCTTAACAGGATACAGAGGTTGGTAAAGGATGGACCTTTAAGTTCTTTAAAGGTTGAGTCCTTGCCCCAATGTGAATCTTGTTTGGAGGGCAAAATGACCAAAAGACCATTTGGGTCTAAAGGCAATAAGGCCGAAGGTGTTCTTGAACTTGTGTATAGTGATGTTTGTGGTCCCATGAACATCAAGGCAAGAGGAGGGTATGAGTATTACGTCACTTTTATTGACGATTACTCAAGATATGGTTATGTGTACCTATTGCATCACAAAAGCGAAACTTTTGATAAATTCGGGGAGTTTCGGGTGAAGTGGAAAAGCAACTGGGTAAACCCATAAAGGCACTTCGATCCGATCGAGGTGGAGAATACCTCTCCGATGAGTTCACGGATACTTATTAGAGAATGGGATTCTATCCCATTTAATCGCACTGGCACTCCACGCAGAATGGTGTAGCCGAGAGAAGAAATAGAACCTTGTTGGACATGGTACGGTCCATGATGAGTTATTCGACATTGCCTATATCTTTCTGGGGATATGCTTTACAAAACTGCATGTTATCTTTCGAACAACGTGTCAACAAAGTCGGTTCCTAAAACTCCTCACGAGTTGTGGACGGGCAGGAAGACATCCTTGAACCATATTCGCATATGGGGGTGTCCTGCACATGTCCTGGACAAGGAAGCGAACAAGTTGGAAGCACGTTCAGAAGTATGCATTTTTGTAGGTTATCCAAGAGGGACGAAAGGGGGTTATTTCTATAATCCTAAGGAAAATAAAGTAGTGGTTTCAATGAATGCAACATTCCTTGAGGAAAGTTACACGAACGACTTTAAGCCTCGTAGCAAAATAGTGCTTGAGGAAATGTCGAGTGACTTAGTCATACCAGCTGTTCCTTTGGAAACCGATCCAATCAGAGTAGAAGAGGAAACCCAACAACAATCTAAGGGGGGGGCAGAGTGGGAGGGTCAGACATGAACTGAGAGATTCATGGCTAGTGGGGAAACCTTTTTGGCAGAATCTCTGGAACATGACAGAGATCCTTATACTTACAAAGAAGCTATGGAGGATGTTGATGCAAACCTTTGGACAGAAGCCATGAAAGCTGAGATGAAATCTATGGATTTTAATCTAGTCTGGGAACTTGTAGATCTTTCCGATGGGATTAAGCCCATTGGGTGTAAATGGGTCTACAAGAGAAAGAGAAATGCAGAAGGAAAGGTCGAAACCTATAAGGCTAGACTGGTAGCTAAGGGATACACGCAAAAGGAAGGAATCGACTACGAGAAAACCTTTTCGCCTGTAGCCATGCTTAAGTCCATCCGCATTCTCTTATCCATTGCGGCTGCTCTCGACTACGAGATCTGGCAAATGGATGTCAAGACGGCGTTCTTGAACGGCCATCTTGAGGAGAGTATCTATATGGTACAACCAGAAGGCTTTGGGGCTAAGGGTCAAGAGGGAAAAGTTTGCAAGTTGTTGAAATCCATTTATGGATTAAAACAAGCTTCCCGTTCTTGGAACAAAAGATTTGACCAAGTGGTCAAGACTTTTGGAATTCCACAGAATATGGATGAACCTTGTGTTTATAAACATATTCAAGATGGGAAAGTGGTTTTTCTACTATTATATGTTGATGATATCCTACTTATTGGCAATGATGTAGGGGGTTTTATCATCGGTCAAAGTTTGGCTTACCAAAGCAGTTTGACATGAAGGACTTAGGAGAAGCTAATTATATTCTAGGCATTCGAATCTTAAGAGATCGAAAGAACAAAATGATAGCTCTCTCTCGGGCTTCATACATAGATAAAATTCTCGAGAAGTATGCAATGCAGAATTCCAAGAAAGGTGGGCAACCATCTAGGTGCGGAATTACTTTTTCGAGCAATGATTGTCCCAAGACATCGAAGAAAGAGAATACATGGCGAAGGTGCCTTATGCTTTGGCGGTCGGGGAGCCTCATGTATGCAATGCTTTGTACTCGACCGGACATTTGCCATGCGGTTGGGATTGTAAGTCGATTTCATCGAATCCAGGACCTAACCCTTTGGGTTGCGGTCAAGCATATATTCAAGTATCTTCGGAGAACTAGAAATTATATCTTTGGTATATTCGGGAGGATTTAACACCTCTAGGATATCTGATTTGATTTTCAATCTTGTTTGGATTCTAGGAAATCGACTTCGGGTTCTGTCTTTACTACGGGAGGCGGTTACATGTCGTTTGGAGGAGTGTCAAGCAAACTTGCACTTCCGACTCAACGATGGAAGGCGAGTATGTATGTGGCGACTAGTGATGCTTCGAAAGAAGCGGTGTGGCTCGCAAATTTTTGATGGATCTTGAAGTTGTTCCTGGTGTGGATAAGCCATTGAGACTATACTGTGATAACAGTGCGGCAATAGCTAACACCAAAGAACCAAGATATCAGAAAATGAGTAAGCACATAGACAGGAAGTATCATGTGATAAGAAGCTTTATTGAAGAAGGGCATGTGGAAATATGCAAGATCGCGTCAGAGGACAATATGGCTGACCCGTTCACGAAGGCCCTGCCGGCTAAGGTCTTCGAGAAGCATGTTGAGGCTATGGGGATGCGTAGCATGTCACATTTACTCACTTAAGTGCAAGTGGGAGATTGTTAGCGTTTATGCCCTTAGGAATAAATGTAACAATTTTCTTCGAGACATTTTGACTATTAATAAAGATTTGTTTGTTTCATATATTTATGTATTGTCCTCTTTATGTTCATAATTGTTGAATGTATGATAAAGACTGTCATTCTAAATCTTTAGATCATGCATGTAATGTGAAGAACATGCGGAAGACAAGAATCTAAAGATGATAGTCTAAATCTTATGATCCACAATCGAGGGAATAAAGTTGGGCGCTTTATTCATGTTAAGATTGTTATGTTGTCTACTTCCTAATGGAGACGGCTTGTCTTGGTCGTTGGAGGTGGGACTCCATGGGTAGAGACATTGATATAGTTTCTAATGGTGAAATCTATATTGGATCGGACCAAAGATGAATTGTTTTAATTAATAATTCTGTTTGAATAAAACAATTCACTTTTGAAGAATTATATGTTGTCATCTTAATCCTGAGATGGATGATGAACCCGTATACTTGACTTGTATCCTTTGATGTACTAAAGGGAGACATCCCGACATTATGAAAAGGTACGCTTCTTTGGTGCATTGGGGATATGACTCGTGTATGCGTAGATTCGTTATTCATAGATAGTGGAATCCATAGCTCCTACAAAGAGTCAATGATATCCTCTTATGCATTATCGTGGATTGGAAAATACGAGCGCTCGGCCATTAGACTACTCTGTGTTATCTAATGGTTTCTTCGTTTGTAATAGTATGAATAGTATTTTTCCAATGGTTTGATAATGGAACATAAGATAAATGTAATCGGGAAGGTAAAACAGAACTTGACCTCAAGTCGATTATGGATATCCTATGGGGATGATATACTAATATATTGAGTCATGGACTAGAGCTAATTAGAGCTTTGTAAATACGCTATATGAATCGACAGTGCAGCTAGAGTTTTATAATCATGAGACGGACTTGTTGGTTTACAAGTAGCGTTGTGATTATAGGAGCTTGATTTATATATGTCCATCGGGTCCCTTTGCTAGCTCACTTAATTTCCTGTAACGATACGGTGTATTTCCTACATATTAGTAACTTGTGTTATTTCCGTAAAAGAGGTTCAAAGTTAATTCATGAGTGATTTATCGGGTGAATTAATTGATAAATTAATTCTAGATAAATTGGTTAAATTATTGTTTTAAGAGTTGTTTAATATGGGAAGACTATTATATGACTGTTTTGATCAGGCAATTTCTCTATTGGGTTGCTTGAATAAAAACTGAGGCTCTATGCAAGTTTCCCATGTTGAAAAACTAGAAAAACAACTTTCATCAGTGCAGACAGGTTGACCGGTGGGTAGACCGGTCACAGGTCGACCGGTCAGGTCGACCGGTGGGTAGACCGGTTTGTGAAGGACCGGTCGACCAGTGAGTTATAACGTCTCTGTCTCCGGTCGACCGGTTGTAACGCGTGTAACGTCGGCCGATGTGGCAAAATCGACCGAAAAGCGATTAAATCTTTGGGAAACCTAATTGTTACGGAAGTATGACTTCCTAAATAAAAGATAAATAGCCTATTAAGTCACTTTACTCGGATAGATCACTTGAGAGACTTTTTGCAGGTTATTGATAAGAGATTCAAGAGGAAAAATTGTTTAATTATCAAGAACAATTTTTCTTTGGCTCTCTTGTGATTGGAAGGAGATTAAGAATACCAAGAGGAGATTAAACGAAGTGTGCCCACCCAAGCACCGATCGTGGAAACGAGAATAGCAAAGAAGACCAGTTGGTTGAGGCTCTTCCGATTCTTCGTTTTGGAACGCTTTGATCCGTCCGACGTCTTTGTTTCCGAAATCTTAAAAGGTATGATTTAGATCTTTAGTATTTATGTTATATAGCATCATGAACATGTTCTTGTTTGGCTTTGACGTTGATTAAAATTTTTAAATTCCGCTGCGCACTCGATGCCATTATTTTTCCAACAAACCTGACCAATAATTTTTAAATTTATTTTCCATTAAGTTAACTATATTTTCAAAAAGTTATGTATCCCTATAATAAGAAAATGTTTCTGAAATATTAAATAGTTGATGTAAAGCTAAATGTGCAGTTGGATAATAAACACCGGAAAAGTAATTCAAGTAGCATTGTAAAAAACTTCTAAAATTTAAAAAAAATACTCAAAGAATTTGCCAATCGAATCGAAAATTAAAATTTGATCGTTTTCTTCTTTTTTACATATGTCGTGATATTTTGTGAATATGGAAGTGCCGCCTTCAACATTAAATATGTTGAATTCCACCTATGTCTCACGTCGCTTGGAAACTTTCTTGGCGATCGATTGTTTCTGCAATATTGTTTGAATTCTTGGAGCCGAGCTCCGAACTAGATATGAAGGATAATGCTTCTCTAATATTTGTAAGATTAATTGAGATATGTTCAATTCCGCTTGAACTACTAAATTAATTATGTGACATGCACACCGATTGATGAAAAATTTCCCCCAAATGCCGTTTCAAACTACGTTTAAATAGATTAATTTGTTGTATTAGGCGACGATTATCAAAAGTAATTGTTAAAACTTTATCCTCTATCCCATAAAACCCAAAAATTTCCATTATTGTATTAAAAATAGCTGTTGCGTTATGAGGATATGGACATAAACGAAAACCAATTATTCTTTTTATAAAACCCAATCATCATCAACATAGTGCGCGGTGACACATAAATATCGGTTTTATTACACTCCTCCCACAGATCAAGTGCAAGACACGGTAGCATTAAAAGTCCTAAAATTATCAACAAGAGATTGTCTCATTGCATAAAAAACTTTCATGCAATCGAACGGGTTGTGTTTCTACTTACACGTTTAAATTGTGGGCAAAAGGCTATCTCGAATGAATTCTTGAAGGAGGCATCATCCGCAAAGAAAAAGGCAATTCGGCACTAGCTAGAAATTTAGCTAGTGCCTCACGAGCACGTTGTGCATCGTATGTAAAATTTTGTAACCCATGTGATGTGAGTGATAGAGTTTGTTGACAGGAGTCTACACTCCCACCTTGGTGCAACGGTAGACATGCTTTCCAATGTCTATCCAGATGACCAGTACCCCCACTCTTTTTATTAGAAAAATGCTTTTTACAATATTTACATACCGCACGAATTTCCATCTCACCTGTTTTTGGATTTGGTCGGGGCTCCTCGGTGAAATCTTCGCCATCTTGGGAGAAGTTCGCGGTCTTTTTCCTCTCTGCGATCTCCAGCTTCCTCGTTGTGTCTTTGAAGCATTATCCACGGAGCATTTTCTAGTTCAGTGGGGGGTGGGGTTGAAGGCATCATTTCTTCTTCTTCCTCAAAAATGTCTCATCACCAAGTTCGGGAATAGCGTTGAAATAAGGAAAGTTTGGTGAGGCCATTTTTGGAAATTGATAGAACTTGATTGAACTTTGTAAATGAAAGAGTTAGAAAATGAATGAGAGTGAATTGAGAAGATGAAAGAGAGAAGTTGAGAGATAGAATGAGAGTGAGATGAGAAGATGAGAGTGAATTGTTGTGTGAGATTTATGGTGGAACTAAGGGGTATTTATAGGGAATTTTAGGGTTAAATTTGTGTATTTTTCCGTTGGGCCCTTCGCGGGCCAAACGTGCGGCACGTGACGGGCCTCCCGTTTGGCCCGTCACGGGCCGAACTTCAAAGCCCGCGAAAGGCCCACTGGACCAAATCAAACGAGCTTTTTCGTGGGCCGTTTCGCGGGCTTGGGCCGGGCCGAATAAGGGTCGTGCCGTGGGTCTCAGCATGCTTGGGCCGTGCTTGGGCCGCGGGCTGAGAAGTTGAGGCCCAGCCCTAGTCCATTACACGTGCCGTGCCGGCACGGCTCATAACAGTAACGAACCATGCCATGCCGAATCATGCACTATTTCGGGCTGGGCCGGGCCGTCCATGGATGGCTCGGCCCATTTGACACCTCTAGTCCCGTTGATAATTTGGCAATTGGCATTGATAAATTGAGGCGCCGTTTTGTGGGAACCTAACTACCCGCAGTCCTTCACCCAGTTGGGGCCAATATATAGCATACTTTTTTTTTTTTTTTGGCTTGAACATTAATAACATACTTTCCTCAACAAAAAATTGGATAATTAAATAAGGAATTTTTTTTAGGACCTCTCAATTGATATGGCTAATTTTTAACTGTTGATCCGATTAAAATTAAATTAAATTAAAAAAATAAGTAAAATAAATAATTTTTAATATAAATGTGGAGATTAAAAGAAAAAAAAATTAATAATAATTCATTTTTTTAATCTTACCAGAAAACTCCCGTTAAATAAACAATAAACAAATCGGTTTAGCTTACTACTCACCATGAAATATATTATAGAAGAATAATTGCATAACTAGAAGTAACATATGCACACATAAAATATATTATTTTTACGGATTCAAAAAATTATTTTAGTTGGTGATAGGAATTCTCTTAGGGTATATTTGGTTGGAGAGAGGAAGAATGGTGGAGAGAGATGGTGAATCTCTTGGTTGGTAAGAAAGAGAAGAGAAAGTGGAGGAGAGATAGATTGGAGGAGAGATTCTTCTTCTAAGTCCACTATTTTAGATTCTTTCATTGATGGAACGATACAACCAATCCACTTAAAATTAAAAAAGAATGACTTTTGTATGCTTTAAAAGTAATTATTAATAAATAGTAAAATAGATAATAAATTAAATAAAAAACTATCATCTATATTTTCAACTCTCTAATTTTACGAAAAAACACAATAGAAATCAATTTAAAATCATATCATTATTTATCTGTACAACTTTATTCATATATATATCATATGTAATCTCCAATACTTTTCTAGTCATAAGAAATCCATTTTTGATATGTTAGACTTACTCAGAATAAAATTTGAGACAAACACTATTTTCCTTCAAGAAATACAGTATTATTCTTTGAGCAAAAAAAAAAAAAAAAAGTTCCAAAGACAGTAACTTTGATCTTCGAATTTTTCAGCATTTAAGAATAATCAGCTATATTTGTTTACAAAAATTAATTTTTTTTGTTGATATTTGATGAAATTATTGCCTTTAAATTAAATATAGCAAAAGTGAAGTAAATTTTATTGTACCGTAAATAATTAAAATAAATAAAAATTTAAAAAATATTTAAAATAAATGACAGCTAATAGATAAATTATCTATTTATAAATAAATAGATAATTTAAAATATTTATTTAGTATTATTTACTTCAAGTATTTTAAAATGTTATTTACTTAATTTAATTTCATAAAAATGCTATTTATTATAATTTTCAGTTAAATAATATATTGTTTCTTTTAGTAGGGTAGAAAAGAAATCTGTTTCTCATAGTAATTAACTAGTGATGAAAGCGTTTCTGCCGCATTCGAGAGATGATAATTTTGTATGTTAGAAGAAGATAGTAATTTATTTATATATGAATATATACATAAGATATTGTTATATGAAGTTATTTTTACATATACATCATATACTATATAAAGTTATTTACAATATATTTACAATTCTTTTCTCCTTCTTTTTTTTTTGTTGTAGCTCGCTTGTTTTTTTTTTTTTTTTGTAAAATGTAAATATTAAAAATGTTAGTATTAGTAGTTGAAAAAATTTAATATAATAAGATTTAGATGTAGTTATATTACGGTCCGTGGACGCTTTTTTTGGTTGTTCTATTTCCTTGCCTTTGGAGCTGGAATAAGACAAAGTTGATAAATTTTAGTAATTTAAAATTTTAAGTATTGTTTTTAATTTATAAATAATGTAAATTGTTAAATATGTATTACCTGGTAGTTGATTTTTTTGGGTCTGGTGTATGCGGATCTATTGATGATGTTGTGGTTGAGCGGGGGCTACGCCTGTGAAATGTTGTTTGAATATGTATTTAAAGTAAGATATATGTTTATTTTTATATAATTAATAAACATGATTAAATATGTTTTACCTTGTTGATATTGCAGGTGCTAATATTTGTGGTGGCGCTGTTATGAACTAAGTTTCGTCAAATATTTTTGAGACAATTGTGGCAATTTGGGGCCCTTTTCTTTGAAAATATATTTGGAAGATCTTTGTTTCACCTCGTAATTGGTTGATGGCTGGTGGGATTGTCAATGGATCTGTAAATCCTTCGTCGATTGTTAGTGTTGAGCAGGATTTTTTTATTAGGGCCTGTGCTGCTCTACCAAATATGATGATGTCCATGTTGCCAGTATGGTCTTCAATAGTTGCATTTAGTTTATACCTGTAATTATAACATAATAGATAATTTAGGTTATAAAATATTTATTATTGGTAGTCAAAGTGAATAAGTTTTAGTTATTGCTTATTCATAATTTTGATTACCATGGGGATGGTGTTGTCTTTATGTGTCCATGGCTATCGCACCACCAATTGGTTCCTGCTTGTTTGAGTTGTCGATAACATCTGGGGCAGGAATTATAATACCAAACCTTGATTTGTTGAGAATGTAGTTATAGTGGCTTTTCTTTGTGAATTTAGTTTCCTATATACATGTAGAAAGATTTTTTACATTAAATTTGATATACACATGGGAAGATGTTTAGATTAAATGATATAATTAAAGGAAAAGAAATAGATAGAATATTATGATACTAACCTGATTATTTTCTTGATCTAATGTCTTTAGTTCATTAATTGTTCTTCTATTCAGTGTTTTTTGTTCTTCAATAGATTGTATTGGTGTTGTTGGTGCTGTTGAGAACTCAATTTCTTGAGGTTTCTTGGAGAACCTATATATATATATATATATGTGTGTGTGTGTGTGTGTGTGTGTGTGTGTGTGTGTGTGTTATTAATTATTATTATGAAAAAATTTTCATAAAATTTATTGTTTTTAAAGTTTTGGGATTTGATTCTTACCTTGTTTTCAATGTTTGCATTTACGGTATATCTCCGGATCAAGGTAGAAGATTGTTATTTGACGAAGATGCTTGATACATATGCATTACCTTAAAAATGAACAATAAAGTGGTTAATACTTTAATTTATTAGATGTCAATAGTTTATGTTATATGTTATTATTTTTATAAGTTGTTAAAAGAAATACCTAGGTATTGTTTCACTAACATTCACGCAAAACGCAACTACTCTGGTCCTTTCATTGATCTAATGATATTTTCATCAAATTGATCCGCTTTGTGTCCCCATAATGTGATCTGAAGTCGTTCATTTCGTGAGAAAAAAAGTGGTAAAACAAAAAGTTAGAATAAAGGGTTTTAAATGAGGTAATAGTTTTATATTTTTATTAAATAAAATTTTTTTATATGATTATAGTAGTGATTATGAAAAGTTAATTTACCTTATATTTTGTATCATTATTGTCCGTCGAGATGTTTGTTTGCCACTGATATTTGTTTGTTCAATTGTCTGTACTCTTGTGATGACACCAATAACATCTGTTGGAAAATAAATAGTAAATGTTAATGGCATTAATTAAAATATTGATGATGTAATTTTTTTTTTTTTAGAGAAAGTAATGTTATCTTACCACTTAGGATATCAGTTGATTGAATTCTGTGCAGGAGCTGATCGAATTCAATGAAGTAAAATCTATGATATGGAATAGGCGGTGCCTCTTCTGTGACTGGAGCAAACACTGTTGCGCGGGCAAATTGTAGCATTGCAATGTGTGGGACAACTTTGTATGTTGGTTTGTTTTCCATGACGAAGAAGTTGCTGATATCATATATATTGCCTAATTGAATTTTTTGGTAGATAGTATCTGAGTCTCGTGCCCGAATTGATCCTTGAATTGCTTCATGCTGTAGATATAAATGGTGGTATTGTTATTTTATTTATAATATTTGGTATTAAATGAGGATAATAAAATATTGTATCTGGTAAAAAGTATTACCTCTTCGTCAATTAAAACACAGTCAAGGCTGATCAAACGTCCAGTGCTTAAATCATTATTTGTCCATAGTCTGCATATTCTGGCTCTGATAGTTTCATAAACTTCATTTGGCTTTAGCGCTCGAATTAATGTCGTCATTTTGGCTAATTGCTGATAAAAGAAGGTAATCGTGTTAGTGTATAAAAATAGAAAGGTATAGTTGATGTGTTTTTGATAGATTAATGATAAATAATTTGATTATAAGGGAAAAATTATGAATCTAATATTTGATTTATTATAATATTTATATTTTTATATAGTGTTTTATTTTTTTATTTGATACTATGTAGAATTTCTTTGTAAACAATATTTTTTACATAATTTGTATATTTATTTATTGAATCATGAATTAGTATATGTAATCCATTTGGACTTGTAGCTCTTGATAAAGCAACATATAGTTGTCCATGAGTAAAAATTTCACTATCTAAATATAATCCTATTTTATTTAATGATTGTCCTTGACTTTTTATTTATTGTCATTGCATAGCAAATTTTAATAGGAAACTGTCGTCTTTTTAATGTAAATGGCCATTTAGATTCATGTACAGTCATTTCTATTCTTGGGATATAGACTTTTTCATTAATGTTGCTTGAGTTTATGATTTGTCCTTCTATAATCTTATTTGTTAATTGGGTGATAATAAGTCTCGTTCCATTGCATAATCCATTTGATTGATTTAGATTTCGTAATAACATTATAGGTGTTCCTAGTTTAAGTTTTAGTTCATGTGGTGGTATTCCATTAAAATTAAGAGTGTGCAAAAATTCTTGAGGATATAAAAGATTAAGTTCGTCTATGTTTTCGGATGAGGATGCAATGGTGTCATAATTTGTAATAACATTTTTCTTGTTCAGGGATTAAGGATAATATGTAATTATTAATTTCATCAATTTGTTTTATTTCTTGGTGTTATTATTGCTCGTTCTTTCAAGTATTCGATGTTGTTAAAGTAAATGTTTAAATTATCATATACTAAACTTGAAATTTTTTCAATTGGATTTAATTCATAATGTAGTATGTATTTTTTTGGTATTTTTACCCATGTAGCATCTTCATTTTCTAAATCTTTTATTCCTTCAGCAATACCATCTCCAACATTTAATATCCATTTCGAAAATGTTACAATTTCATTTTTTTCTTCTTCTCTATGATTGTATCATTTTAATCTCATGTTTTCTGTCAATTTTAAAATTTTGAAATATGGCCATAAATAAGAATTATTTATAGTTGCATTGATTATATCTTCCTTTGTTCCTGTAGGAATAACTGGTAAAATTTGTCGAAAGTCACCTCCTAGCACAATTGTCACGCCACCAAATGGTTGTTCAAAGTTATTTCTTAAATCTTGAAGTGTTTTATCTAATGCTTCAAAGCAATATTTATTAGTCATAGGTGCTTCATCCCATAATATAAGTGATGTTTTATCAATTAATTTTGCTAATCGAGTTCCTTTTTAATATGGCGGTAGAAAATTTATCTATTGATGATGGTATTCGGAATCTAGAATGAAATGTTCTTCCTTTAGGCAATAACAATGATGCTATTCAGAAGATGCGACAGCTAGAATTATTTCGTTATTTGATCTAATTTTTGTGATTATTATGTTCCATAAATATGTTTTTCCGTTCCACCATGACCATATAAAAAAAAAGATTATTTTTTTTTCATGGAGTGATTGTAAAATTTGTTGATAAATAAATTGTTGTTCATTGTTTAGATTATTCACTAATTTAATGTTTTCTTCTTTTTAATTTGTGTATATCATAATCAAGTTCTTCTCTTAAGAACTTATTATTTAAATCATCTATTAATGATCCAGTTGGAAGAGGTAAGTTAAAATGTGTTAAGGTTGATGAATTTGTGTTTAATATTTTTTTCTAGTTCATATAGTACAAAATTGTATAATTCTGGTTCGTGTACTTGAAAATTGGGGTTGTTAAATAAAGTTTTAATTTTGTATAATATAACATCCGTCATAAGCTTCCAATGTTTTTCAAGGAATTTTATTGGGTTATTTACATTGCAAAATAATAAAATTACGACAAATAATTGTAAATAGTTGAGTTCTTTGTTGACCAAAATGAAGCTTCTTGTATAGATTGATCCCATTCTTGATCATCTCCTAATAGGCCTAGTGCAGCAGCATCTTTGTTTGATTTGTTGGATATATTATGTCATTAAGCTGTTTGAAGAGCTTCGTAACTTGTTGCGCCTTTTTGATGATTTAATAATAATTTAAGATAATATAATTAGCCGAGCTTGGATGGACATGAAAAGTTCGTCCAATTGTATGTCCCATCTGTCTTGGAGACCAATATTTATATTTATTATTCCATACATATTTAATAGGAAATTTGTAAGTTAATTCTCTTGCGTTAGTATCATATTTGTTTATTTCCATCCATTCAAGAAGAGTTGTTTTATCAATACCGGTTGTCTTATTATGTTATTTAGATGTTGATTTGAATTGAATGTTATGTTTTGCATTTTTTTTGGTAAATGTATTGATAATCTTTGAACAATTGGATTTCTATGATGTATTGAAAATTCAAATAGTCTCAGTGATTGCTTCATATGGTGTTATGTACCGCAATTAATATAGTTTTTATTTCATCTATTTCTTGATAATTGGTTTCTCGCAGTTATTTACAGTAGGCATATTGTCTTTTATTACTGCTCTTATTCTATCTGGTCCTTTTGTTAAATATTTAAATAAATATTTTATAAGCATAGATTGCAAACAAAGTTCTACATTAATATGAGCATGAAATTTTAGGCATAAAGTTTTATTGTATGGAACTACATATCTATTATCTAATTTAATGCCTTGTTTTTCAACATAGAAGTGTGTGTTTCTTCGTTTATAATTAACAAATCCATTTTCGTCAATTGTTGTTTCATTATTAAATTTTTTAGGAAATTTTTTTTTGAACATTCTGAATTTTTCATACATGGAGAATTTGTCTTAGCTATGCCACATGGCCCATGCATCATAAATTCGGGTTATAATGTTGTATTCAATAAATTATTATGAGGATTAGGTATTTCTGCAGAAATAAATTTGTCTATTTGTGATGGCTCACGTAGTTTGTCATCATGGTGAAGCCAGAAGAGGAAATGACAATGTGGTAGGCCTCGTTTTTGAAATTCAACAACATATAAATCTGCAAGATCAAAAAAATATTTTATCATAATTTCTTCTTTTTTTTTTTTTGTAGCGTTGGAAAAAAAAGAGTGTTATTTTTTTTTTATTAGGAAACTAAAAAAGCTTTAGGAAAAGAAAACTAACCTGCTATGATTACTCCAAAAGTGTTTTTATTTTTAATAGTGGATAGAAGACTATCTAATTTCATTTTAAAAATTCTGGTGATAATATCTGGTCTATCTTCAGGTTTTTGTCCGGGTATTCTTGCTAAGGCTCTAGTAATTTCAGGCCATTTTGGATTACATGTAAATGTTATAAATAAATCAGGATTTCCATAGCGTCTGTAAATTGTCATTGCATCTTGATAATTTTGAATCATATATCTAGGGCTTCCAGTATAGCTTGAAGGAAGGATAATTCTTTTTCCTATTGCTTGTGCATTTATATCTCCTCTTGTAATGGCGTCTTGAATTCCTTGATAAATTTCGGATCGCAAATTTTTTTGATTTTTTCGAATATAATCTAGTCTATCTTCTTCTGTAGCATATGCATCAACTATATATTGTTGAAATAATCTACCCCTCGAAAAAGTGTATTGCCTTGAGTTCTACGTTCTTGTAATTGATAGCAACAAAATTCTCGTGATAGATTTTTTTTTTTTTTTTTCTTTTATATTTATTACTTAAGTTATTTATATTATATTTTAAGTTTATTGTGTAACCATCTTCTCCATATGGAAATAATAAAGGATATTGAAGGGCCATATAACATGGGTGTAGTTTTGTAATTTCTCTGCAAGCTATCGTTTCTATCTTGGATAATAATGTCTCTTCCTTGTTCATGTTCACCAATGTCTCCAACAATTAATGCAGCTATATCGTTTGATGTGGGTAAGTTATATTGGTTACTATCTGTATTTCTTTGTTCTATGAGTCTTAGTTTCATAGATGGTATCTCATCTTGTTGATATCTATCTCTTATCGTTCGAAAAATTTTGACTAATTTATTTGTTTTATCAAGCATCCTAATAAGATTTTCAATTATAAATTGTCTTATGTTTTTGGATTCATTATCAAATGAGAATAATGCCATTCGGTTTTGGACTTCATTTTGTGTGTCATATATATAGAGTTGTGCAAATTTTGGAGGATTATTATTAATTGGCAATAGAGACCCTATAAGATGATGTACTTGCCCACTTATTTTAAAAATATTTGGTCCATTTGAATTTTGTGTACTTATGTCTATATTAGCACCAAATGATGTAAATGCAAACATAGAGTTATACGTTCGAATGTTTTTTCGGAAATGTGTACTTATTAATCCTCCATGATAATTAAGAAGTGTATCAAGTGTTCGAGGTGTTTTTTTAATTAAGGGCAAGGTTATTTTTCCATCTTTGCAGCAAAGATTGTATTTAGGAATAGTACTATTGCTAATTTGTTCGTTAAGCCAAAAGAGAGCGCTACAATGTTGTGATATAGGAGGCGGTCTCGAGATCGATGTAGAGATTAGCAATGCCTATAAAAAAAAAGTTTTAAGAAAAAAATAACAACAATATGTAAAAAATTAGTATTGTCATCGTATGAATTTTTTTTTTTTTTTTTAGTTTTTAAAAAAGAATAGCTAGAATGGATGAGAGAATTACATTCTCTATCATGGTTTTCAGATGTTGATGGCATCGATGATTCAAAATTCTCATCTCGAGACTGTGTAAGTTGTGTTGTCCGAAGATTGAGGTGAGAAGCTCTTGCCCGCCAAGGTATAGGTATTTCATTTATTTCAATTGAATCTTGTTCTCTTATGCCAAAGTAATTTTGATTCATCTGAGAAATGATACAGCGCATACGCTTGTTTGATTGTGTTGTTTTTTGTTGAGTTTTTCTCTTGTCCATTTCTTTCTACGATAGAAGGTTAATTTGATTAGAAAAGAGAACAAAATATATTTATGTAAATAATTTATATGTAATTAATATTTTTATTATAAGATTACTTATAGGAAATTAAACAAATAATTTTTTCATAATAGTATTTATCATATTTTGTTATTTTAATTATGATTTATGGGTAGAAAAATGATATAGTAATATCAATAGTATTAAAACAGTATTATTAACAATATTAATTCTGCGACAACAATAATTATGGGCAAAAATGAATTAATAAAATAGAATTTGTAATAATATTTGTGATATTATAGTATTTTAATTATGAATTTATTGGAAGGAAAATAAAATGTAGTAGTATTAATAATATTAAAATAATAATATTGATAATGCTAACTTTATTATAAGATTAATGCTAATTATAGGCAAAATTAATTGATAAAGTATAAATAATTTATTGATTAAATTGGTAAACAAATGATATATAAGGTAGTAAATACATATATATATTTGTATCCTTTTGAAATAAAATAGGTGTTGTAAATATATTTACAAAGATAGAAGATAATAAACTTACAACATTAGGTGTTATTCAGTGGAAAATAAATTTATCAAATTTTTATTCGAATAAAATGGATTTATTAATAAATAGTAAATAAATAAATAAATCTATATGAATAGTTAATAGTTTTTAATTTCTTAAGTTATAGGTAAAGAAAACAAAAAATTATTATCCTTTTAATGTAAATGACAATTTAAATTTATGCACAGTTATTTTTATTCTTAAAATATAAACTTTTTTATTAATGAAATTCATATAGTGTTACAATGGTTATCTCTTTTTTTTTTTTTTTCTTTTGTTTATAGTGAAGATGAAGATTTTTTATGCTATTTTCTATGAGTAAAAATTTTGATATTTAGATATAATTTTATTTTATTCAAAAATTGTCTTTGATTTTTATTTATTATTATTGGATAGTAAATTTTAATAGAAAATTATTATCTTTTTAATGTAAATGACAATTTAAATTTATACACAATTATTTTTATTCCTAAAATATAAACTTCTTTATTAATAAAATTCACATAGTGTTACAATAGTTATCTTTTTTTTTTCCTTTTATTTACGGTCAAGATGAAGATTTTTTAAGTTATTTTATCCTTAAATTTGCAAAGTATAGTATACCTTTTTTGGCCGAAAAAAATACATAAAAATTAATCTTGTTGTTTTATTTTTTTTCTCTCTCTCTCTCTCTCTTTCTTTCTTTCTTTCTTTCTTTTTTTTTTCTTTTTTTTTTTCGGTTCTGCCGTTTATGGTGAAGATTTTTTAAGTGTTATATGACAATAATTTGGTAATATTTTTTTTTTTAATCTGAAGATGAATCTCTTTCTTTTTTTTTCTTTTTTTTTTTTGTTCCTAATACATAAAGATCAATCTTGTCATTTTTTTCCTCCTTTTTGCTTTTTTTTTCCCCGTTTATGGTGAGGTTTTAAGTGTTATTGCCTTTGTATTATTGTACTTATTGTGTTATCCTTGTTTTCATTATCTCCTATTTATGGTAAAGGATTTTTCAATTTTTTTGCCATGTGAATTGCTCTTAAGTTATGATTATAACATTTTTAAATAAATATGATAGTACAAAACTACCTAGAAAGATAGAAAGCAATAAATTTACAACATCAGATATTATTGAAGGGCAAAAAAATTAATTACATATTAACATTAAATAGGCTAAATTTATTAGTAAACACTAAGTAAATAAATGAATATGTATAAACCATTAGTTGTCTTCAATGTCTTCTGTTACTGTGTTTTCTGTTAAACATGAGGGAAAAAATTAAGTGTGAATAACAGTCAAAATATTTATACAGAAAAAGGCAGCGAGCGGAAAGAAAAAAAATAATAAAAAAATAAAAAATAAAAAAATAAAGGGACAATATAATACTGAGTATGATAGAAGATGTAGGAAATACCTCAAGTGATGTTATAAATCCCACGTTAAATATGGAATGTCAACGAATCAAGGTCGAGCAATAACCAATATAAAGGCAACAGAATAGGACTATGTGTGCAACAGCGGACCTTAGAAAATACAAATAATCAAGTAAACAAATGAATTAAGTAAATAGCGGGAGAAATAAATTTAAAAAAAAAAGTGAGATATATAGACATAACAAAATTATTGGCAGAGATTGATATAATAGGTGAAGTACTCAGATTTTGAGTAAATTGGTATATGAGCATGAAATATCACCAATAATGTTCAAAGTGAAAGAATAACATAATGAATAAAAGCGGTGGCTCGGGGTATTTAATCTTTTTCAAAGAATGTGTGACAAATACATAATGGCTTCCTGCTAAAGGCAAGTGCACAAAGGGTAACACATTGTATCATCACCTGATTATAATTTTGATGTAACGGAAGATAGATAACTTGAGTAAGATATGAAATTGTTCAAAGACTACCAGGTGAATTAAATACAAAACCCAAAAGGAAGAAAAAACAATGTAAGGAGGATAGTATAATATAAATTATATGATCGACTTAGAATAGGAAGACTAAAGAAAAAAGAGATTGTAAGCAATAGAAAATAGAAAAATAAAAACGTGATCAATAGAATAAGGAGAAGAGAGTGAAATAACAAAGCCTGCATTACGTTTGTTTTATGGGGTGTTTTTTTTTTTTCCCTCTCGCAGGAGATTTTTACGTGTAAAATAATAGGAATGGAATAAGAAAAAGCCGAAGGTGAGTAATAGAAAAGAAAGGTATTACACATAGAAAAGGTCCTGAATCAAACTGCGATAAGAGGGTGGGGAAGAAAAAAAAAAAGAAAGAAGAGAAGAAGAAGAAAGAACGAATATAAAACTTTTTTTTTTTCCCCGGATGGTAAGAACAAAATGAAAAAACCAGGGCTCAACAAATTGGAAAAAACAGAGGCAAAGCAAATGGATATTCACAGCAATCTTTGAACAAATTACATAGAACTCAATATATAAATATTGATTATACTCATCATCGCCACCAAAAAGAACTTACCAGAATAGAATATGTGACATAAACATGTATATATATATATGTATGTATGTATGTATGTATGTATGTATATAAGTCAAGTAGAAACAAATAAAAAAGGGTAAACATATTAGCATTATAGAGTAAGGAACTACAAAGAAAGGTAAACATAGTTAATAAAATGCAAAGGACAAAAATTAATGCCACCGGAGGAAAACAATATATTTAATATCAAGTATGAGAAATTAAAGAGTTACGGATAGGGTTTATAAATAATACGGAGCAGTCTTGTCTTATTTCTAAGATATCGCCAAACCACTATAAGCGAGAGAGTAAAAACGCACAGAGACAAATAAGGCTGTAAATGAGAAAACAACGTAGTAAATGATGGAAAGTGAAATAGGGAAGGAAAGACGTGAAATGCAAGGAAGGGGCGAATGGGGCGTAGATGACAACTCGGTGTACAGGGAAAAGAAGGCAAAGGCATAGGCAATAAATTGAGGTGCAGGAGTATTTATAGATGAAGAATAGAAAGAAGAAATATAAGCAGTTCATGACCTATAATAACATTACGTAGATGTTATAAGTCGGTGAATAAAAATAATGGGGCGTAAATTTAACAATGAGAGAGAGACAGGCAATTTATAATAAGAAAAACAGGAAATAAATATAATATTACAATAACAATGAGACAGAAGAGAGAGAAACAGGAATAAATAAATTTAAAAAAAGTCATGATTAACTTGGGGTTTCATTTAATACATCCTGACAAGTTGTAAGTCGGTGAATAAAAATAATGGGGGTAAATTTAACAATGAGAGAGAGAGGTAATTTATAATAAGAAAAACAGGAAATAAATATAATATTACAATAACAATGAGACAGAAGAAAGAGAAACGGGAATAAATAAATAAAAAGTCATGATTAACTTCAGGGTTTCATTTAATACATCTGCAGCATAATAAATACAACTAAGCAAGGTAGCACGACAAATCACTGCCATCCATAACACATATCATCAAGTCAGTAAATAGGAGGAAAAAAAAAAGAGCGATATAGATATATGTAGAAGACAGTAGAACCATCTGGATACTTTTTTTTTTTATTCCATAACACGTATCATCAACTCAGTAAATAGGAGGATAAAGAAAAAAAGAGCAATATAGATATATGTAGAACCATCTGGATACAATTTTTTTTTATTCCATAACACGTATCATGAAGTCAATAAATAGGGGGATAAAGAAAAAAAGAGCAATATAGATATATGTAGAACCATCCGGATACATTTTTTTTTTTTTTTTTTATTTTTTATTTTTAAGATTTATTCAACACATCCCACAAAAAATGAGTACAATTAAGCAAAATGGCAAGATAAATAATTACCGTCCAAAACACAGATCATGAACATAATAAACAGAGGAAAAAAAAAGAATCAAGATAAAAAAAAAAAAAAAAAAAAAAACTCAAAGCGGAAGCTAAAATCAACATTTAAACGAATATAAAGACAAACCAGCAAAATAGAAGAAGCCTGGGCCAAAATGTGGATGAATCGAAAAGCCCTGCATCAAAACGAAAACAAATGAGGACAACAGTAACCAAAATCACAGGGGGGAAAAAAAAAAGCCGAAAAAGGAAAAAAGAAAGAAAAAGAAATCCAAACCCAGATGAATGAGAGAGGAAAAATCCTAAAGAAAAAAAACCTGCACCAGGATCCAAATAAATGAGGACAGCATCTGCCAAAATCACAGGGAAAAAATAAATAAAAACCATAAAAAAAAAAAAAAAAAAAAAAGAAAAAAAAAAAGGGACAAAAATTGTCCAAAATGGCGAGAGGGCGTCCAAAAACAAAAGAAAAAAAAAAAAATAAAAATAAAAATAAAAATAAAATAAAAAACTGCAAATCCATTTACAGAGAAATCGTAGAAGAGGAAGAATAAGGAAACCGAGAAAACAAAAAAAGGTCGACTCCATTTACGCACAAATTATCAAGAAAAGAGATAAAATCCCCAGATTTCCACCCAAATCTCAAAGGAAAGAGGGCCAAGGAAATAAGAGAATCGAGAGAGAAAAAGGAACCCAAGGCCAAGGAGATGAGAGAATTGAGAGAGGCGATCTCAAAATCACACGAAGAAGAAGAAAAAGGGAAATAGGGTTTCAGAGAGGAAATGAGAGAATCGAGAGAGAAGAGGAAAGTAGGGCAAAGAAAATGAGAGAATTGAGAAATCAGAGAATCGAGAGAGAAGAGGAAAGGAAAATCTCAGAATCACAGAATCAAGAAATCAGAGAATCGAGAAAGAAGAGGAAAGGAAAATCTCAGAATCACACGAAGAAGAAAAAAAAGGAAAATAGGGTTTCAGAGAGGAAATGAGAGAATCGAGAGAGAAGAGGAAAGTAGAGAATCGAGAAATGAGAGAATCGAGAGAGAAGACGGAAGGATAACCTAAGAAGCCGAAAAGACCAAAAAGCCCCTGGGCCAGACGAAGAAGTGAGCAGTGAATCAGGGGCAAAAGCGTCATTTCACTGTAGAAAAAACAGTGAATTGGGTCAGCGTGAACAGTACCCGCGAGCTCTCCTTTAGTATATTTATAATTTTGACAACCACGTACATTTAGATGAATGACACTGTGTATTGTCGCGGTGTTTTGTAGCAGTGGTTAAAGCTATGACGTGCCAAGAAGAAAATAATCTTTTTTCAATTCGTAGAGAAGAAGTAACCTATTTATCAAAAAATTTAAAAAATAAAAAATATGAGCGAATGTTCCATTCATTTCGTCGATTTGAGTTTAAAATTTAAGTTTTACTACAATAAAAAGTTCTCAGAAACAGTCACATTTAACTTTTTTACTATAGTAAAAAACTCACATAAAATCACATCTCAACTCGAATTACAAACTCGAATCAACGAATTGAATGAGCCCTAACTTAAAAACAAATTCAATTTATATAACTGAATTCATATTCCATTCACTTCCATGGTTTAGAACATATCCAAATTATTTGCTTTTGGACCCAAAAAAAAAAACAGAACTTTTCGTCTTTTTAACTTGTTTGTGAGCCGGGTCCAGCAATTAGTATGTTACATCCAAATTAAAATAGATTAATATATATTCCTACCTATCAAATCAGTTGTTTTGAATTAGAGATCAACTATGAAATTTTCTATTCATTTTGACCCGTTCGGTAATGATTTTAAAATTATTCTATTCTTAATACAAAAATAAAAATGAAATCATTTTGAGAATTATTTTAAGATTGATTTTAAAATTGTGTTTGATTGATTATTTAAACGATTTTTTTGAGTATGATTGTTTTTTTTCTTAAACAATCCTCTCAATTACGACTTTCTCACACGCATATTTTCTCTAATTTACTTTTATTATATTAAAGTAATATATATTCATTCAAATGTTTCCTGCATACTTAAAAAAAAAAAAAAAAAAAAAAAAAAAAATTCCCTCTTTTGGTAGTTGCAGTTACTATTTTTCATAGGTAATATGTACTTCTTAAATAATTTTTTTTTTATCTAATTTACTTATTAAAATTTTTATTACTCAAAGATATTTAATAATCTATACATATATACTATTCAACTAAAAATATTGAGAGTTAATTTATTAAAATTTTACACGTTTTTAGTTTAGGCGCTTGAATTACCTATTCTGGCTCCGTCGCTCTAGGTACCCACCCACCATATCAAGACCAGTCTTCTTCTTTGTCACCGCTGCCTTGTAATTTAGCCAACACCACGCTCGACTGCCAAACTCTGAGGGAAGCCCTTCTTCTCCTTCTCCTTCCTCTAGAACGTTAGTTGATGGTGTGTGGCTGGACGTTTTAACATTCAGTATGCTAATTGATGCACTTTGTGTAGTAGGTGATGTGTATAATTCTTTAATCAGGGTGTTAAAAGTTCATTTGCAATGGACTTTTTGTCGCCGCTAATAACCATTAGGAACTTCCTTGTAAATATGGCTACGTTTGGCATTGTTCCCAACCAATTTGTTTATAATTCTTTAATCAAGGGCTATTTTAGCACGGGAAAACTTTCCGAGGCTAAGGAACTTACAAAGGAGATGAGAAAGCTTGGAATTTCTCCGGATGTCTTCACTTACAATGTACTAATTGACATGTACTATAAAGAAGGTATTGACAGTAGATTTTCGTTAACAAAGACCGTGTCGGATTACCCACAGTGGCATGTTGGGTTACCGGTTCAGAACTTATGTTTTTAGTAAATATATTGGACTTTGCAATTAAGTTTTTACTAGAATATGAAGAAAATGAAATTATGCTCGTGAAAGTATGAACACATAAGGATTTTATAGTGGTTCACCCTGTTAATCAAGTGCTACATCCACTGTGTTTTTATTTCTCTTGATTAAGCTCTTACAACTCTCGTGCATGTAAGGAACCAAAAAATCTCTCCTCCCCCTCTCGGGGGATCTTCCCTTTTATAGTCCATGTTGCCTCAGTTTCTGCCCAATGGTAGGCAGTTTGGACTAGTGGATCGTATCATTCGTGGGGCCCGCCCACTCGAGTGGCCTATGGTCTCTTCTGTGCAGACCGTAGCCTACAATTACCTTTTGAATTGTTCACTCATCTAATTTGTCCCCCTATTACAGCTCTGTGGATCTCTGTAATAGCTAGTGATCCGTTCCAGGCTGTTTTAGGGGCTTGTAATCATTTTTTATGCAACTGACCTTCTCCTGATCTAGATGTAACCTTCTCTGAGTTCTTTATTGGGACGCGGGTCCAACTGCTTACAGTCTGCCATCTGTGCCTATGCTGACCTTGGCCGAGGGTTTCTCTCATGGCTGACTTCATCACGCCATTTTGCATCTAATCTCGCAAACCTCGACTATGTCCACGTTCGACAGTCTTGGTCGTACATTGGCTCTCCTGCCATACAGGAGGAACCCACGTGTGGCCCAGCTGTTGTCTCACGTGTCGGTGTGAAGTTTCCCACACAACAGCTGTCCCCCAGGTGGAGGCTATTCTCCGGACTACCTCGAGCTAGGTCTGGGGTTTGCTTCAGTTTTCCTTTTACTTGCTTTAGGCGTGGGAGCCTAACTTTGAGAAGCACAAATGTCACATCCGCTCAACCGCCATGCTGACATGGTTTTTCATTTGAATGGATGAACCTGGGCCGCTAGATCATGACCCCATAGGCTCCCACCTTGCCCCCAACCACTAGATCAAATTCCTGCGTTCCCATTGTTAGATGCGAGCATATCTGATCGGACGGCTAGGGGCCGAAGACCTTGGGTAAATATAAAAGGTGTTGTTGTGTCTGAAACACTCAATAACACCTTAAATCAGCCAAAACTCTACCATAATTTTTCTTGGACCATTTCTTTCTCGCCACTCTGCGGACCACCAGCAGTCTTCTTCTCAAAAACTTGCGTACCCATCATGTGCCTGATTCCCTGGTAAGCATCTTCCTAAACTCCCTTCGACTCATTTCTTTTACCGTGTCTGGAATGTGGTGGGAATGGTTCAAAATAGCACGATAGGAGAGGTTGGAACGTGTATCCGGTAGTTTCCCCCATGTCTTGGACTGGCCGTAGGAGTTTCAAGTGATTTTGGGCTTTTGTTTGGCATTATGGGCTTGTTTGAATAGTCGTTGCTCTGCTTGAGTAGGCTCTGGTTCAGTCCATGTCCAGGTCTGAACTTTCGTTCCTTTAACCTCGATTTTAACTGATAAAACATCTCGATCTTTAAGCACCGAACTAACTTTCCTACCCTTCTTGTCTTATAGGAGCTGACCTTAGATTTTTCCTTTACAGTAATAGCTTCTAGAGGGATAAAATGTCAAGGGCGATTGTCTTCCGTGCCTCTCGTGAGGCCGGATCCAACGCCAGCCGCCGAGTCTCCCTCCTACTCTACCGCCAGCAATTCACTTCTAATGGAGGTCGAGCGCTACGTTACTGACTAGCACAACGACGAGGACAGCGTCGATTGTCTGGTCGAAGGTGGGGTCGACTCTCCCAGCAGTTGCACCTCCTTGGTGGGAGGCATCCTGTTTGGCAATAGCGGCTGACTCACGGGTGTCCTTGTGGCCTCGATAAGAGCAGACGAGGATCGGCCAATCTTTACTATCGACTTCGTCATGCCAAAGACACGGAAGAGGGACATCGTCCAAGCATTCAAGAAGGGGCGCGTGGACGGCCGGTGGTTTGAGTATCGGCTACCGGATCTCCACAGCGGAGATGACACTCCCCATACACCCCTTTGTCAAGTCACTATGTGACCTTCATGGCATCTCCCCCGCACAACTGGCCCCAAACTTTTGGTACATATTCGCCAGTATGTGGAATTTTTGGGATCAAAAGTTTGACATAGACCTGCCTTTGGACAAATTTCTTTTTGTATATAAATTAAGCCAGACCCCTAGGTATGATGGCTGGTACTTTTTGGGTGGCCACGGTCGATCCAAACCTATATTAGGAAAATTGATGTTGGGGTTACCTTCATCGTCACATGCCTGGAAGTCGATGTTTTTTTTATGGTGAAAGGCATGTTCGACGTTCACCCAGCTGACCCGCCTTTTAACCGTCGAGGCATGAGTACATCTTTTAGGATGCTGAGTGAGTTACTTTCGATAGCATGTTTTTAGTGCTTGTTCTTTTATTATATACTGCTGACTCATTTTGCCCTTCAATTCCTCAAGATTGTCCCCAACTTTCTAGGAATCACCTCGCGAGGGTGAAGAAGGCCTTTCTCTTCCCAGAGTCCTTTCGTCGTCAACACTTTGCTAACACGTGACAACTTAGAGAGCTCCGGTTTGCTGCTTTCCCTTCCTTCTCCTAACAATATCGTCGAGGTCAAGGATTCTTCAACTTCATGGCCGGAGGTTAGTTTCAACGTTATTTTTATTATTATTTTTTTTTACGTGTCGTCAGTATGTATTTCTAACTTCAGTTACAACGTAGATACAAAGAAATTGCAGCTATGCGTGCCTGGCAAGAAAAGATGGTCCAAGAAGGCAATGCCTAGTGAGCAGTCGAGTGACCCTCATACGGCCAATGTCCCGCTGAGGCTCTCTTTCCCAGGGGACGACAAGGCAAAAGAGGCCTTAACCGGCTGAGACTGAACCATCGCCGGTGATTGATATCACCGATGCTTCCGAGGCCCCTCCGCCCCATGAGCGCCTACTGCTTCCTGGGCAAAGGGTCCTTGACCCACAGTTTATTGTTCCTGATATTGCACTTGCCCAAATTGAAGCGGCACGGAATCTACCCCCACGCTTTTCTGTCATCTTCCAAGCTCTATACGAGTCCTTTGAGCAAGACTAGGATAGCACGACTCGGGCCTCCTTGGTCAACCGCATGCGCCAACAGATCTCCCTTCAGATCCATGTACGTTTTGCCTCGTGTGTCATGCATTTTGGTATTCCTCTCTCCATTCCTTTTTTTATATTAACAGATTCTTTTTGACTTGACAGTCCCTCGTCCTCTCTATTCTCAACTTCTTAGACCTGGTTAAGGTGGACGAGAGGAGTAGGGGAATGGACCTTGTCGAGGCTCGTTTGAAGGCTCTCTAGAAAAAGGAAAAGGATAAACATGAGGGGACTTCAAAAGAGCTTACTCGCATCGCCAAGGAGCTGGAAGAAGTGAAAATAGATCTGGAGCGTGCCAAAAAAGAGGCTGAACACGTCCGCAAAGAGGCTGCCGACTCCAAATATATCTTATGAAAGGAAGGATACGACCTTGGTAAGTAGAAGGGCTATGACCTGGGCAAGGCAGAGGGAGTTAAGGAGTTTGTGGCTTCTATCGAGTCTGCTAAAAACAACGCGATCGTCGCTGCCAAAGCCGTCAAGGATTTTAAAGCCTCTGAGGAGTTGCATGACATGCGTGCCAGCGACATGCTGTCAGTTGGCGAGCAGATCATGGCGAGGACTAACAGGCATCTGCCTGGCCTTGACTTGGACTTCCTCTATGAGCCCCCTTCAAATGACGAGGGTTCTCCTGCTGAGGGCGAGGGCAACGAAGGCAACAGTGGAGCTGAGGATGCGGCAGCTGTTAGCGGTGAGGGCCACCAAGGTGGCGGCAGCCAAGGCGGTGGAGGTGACGAGGCCTAACATACTGAGGGTCGAAGTGTAGCTTCCTTTCTTGTACTATTGTTTCACTTATTCAGACAATGGATCGTGTATATGTATAAAGATGTTATCTATATATATTTTTGTTTTTACTAATTCTGCTAAGCGAATCATCTTTCGTCCTTGAAGGGGGCGATGTCTCATTTTACTCCTTCGGGTCGTTGTTTTATCAAATTTCTTGAAATTTGATAAGTAAATTGTCTCTCTTCTTTGAGGAGACGACGTTTTATTTTGACCCCTTAAGGGTCATCATCTTGGCAAATTCCTTGAAATTTGCCAAGTAAATTGTCTCTCCTCTTTGAGGAGACGAAGTTTTATTTTGCCCTTTAGGGTCATCATCTTGGCAAATTTCTTGAAATTTTCCAAGTAAATTCTCTTCTCTTTGAGGAGACGACATTTTATTTTCCCCTTAGGGTCATCGTCTTGGCAAATTTCTTGAAATTTGCCAAGTAAATTGTCTCTTCTCTTTAAGAATACGACATTTTATTTGGTTATATGCAAGTTTTTGTGAACTGTAGACCCTATACTCCCCCATGTATGTTTAAAAAAACCTTGATTTTTAGGCAGACATATTTAAGGGGTTAACTTTTGGACACGTGCTATGAATAAGATTCATTTGTATTAATGAAATATCAAACACAATTAAAGTATGTAAAAGTTCGTACACTATTGGTAGTACAATCTTAATTGCTCTGTGTTCCATGGGTGTTGAATTCGTTTGCCAGCGAGGCTTTCCAGAACGTAGGTTCCCAGGCGTAACATCTCCCTTATGCGGTAAGGTCCTTCCCAAGTCGGGCCCAAGGGGCTAGTGTTTTTTGGTTTAGTACTCTGCGTCACTCTTTTTAACACCAGGTTTCCTGGGACAAACCTCCTTTGTTTGACATTTTTTCATAGTACCGGGTTGTCCTTCTTTGTTAGGCGGCGAGTCGCAATTGGGAGTCAAGCTGTTTTTCTTCCAGTAGGTCGAGTTCTCCATTCATGGCCTCCATATTTATGTCGGCATCTACATGACCGTTCTTAGAGTCAGCGTCTCCATCTCCACAGGGAGAACAGCCTCGATTCCATAAGCCATAGATAAGAGTGTTTCACCCGTCGTGGTTCGACTCGTTGTTCTATATGCCCACAAAACTTTGGGAAGTTCTTCAGCCCATTTTCCCTTTAAGTCATCAAGCTTCTTCTTCAAGGTATACTTTAGGATCTTATTGATGGCCTCTACTTGGCCATTAGACTGCGAGTGTTTCGGGGCAAATAAGTCCTTTCATATGCCCAAATCATCGCAAAACTTACGCGTCGAGGCGTTGTCGAACTGATTCCCATTGTCACACACGATTGAGTGTGGAACGCCAAACCTGCATACAATATTTTTCCATATGAAGCTGGTGCAGGCTGCCTCGGTAGTCGAAGTAAGAGCTTTCAGCTCGGCCCACTTGGTGTAGTAGTCCACAATGACAATAGCAAACTTAAGGCCCTCAGCTGCAAGGTGTAGAGGTCCAATCAGATCGATTCCCCATTTGGCAAAAGGCCACAGGCTAAGAATGGAAGTTAGGTTCTCTGGGGGCGTACTAGGAATTGTGGCATATCGTGGCACTTATCGCAACGCCGAGTGTATTGAAACGCGTCCTTTTTAAGCGTAGGCCAATAGTACCCTTGCCTCAAAACCTTAAGAGCTAGAGATTGTCCCCAGTATGATTACCACACACTCCTTCATGAATCTCCCTGAGGACTTCCAATGCCTTATGATCATTTAGGCACCGCTGCAGAGGCGTTGAGAAGCCTCGCCTACATAGCATACTGTCGTACAGCAGGTATCTGGCGGTCCTGTACCTAATCCTCCTGGCTTCGTCTCTATCATTGAGCAACTCTGCATCCATCAAGTACTGGACGAGGGGTGTCATCCAATCTCTGGTTGCCTAGATAGTCAAGACTTCTGCTGCCTCATCAATGGTCGATCGTTCCAGCGCTTCTATGGCGACTACCCCTAGCATGTCCGAATCCTTCGATGATGCTAGTTTGGCCAAGGCGTTGGCGTTTGTATTCTCAACCCTTGGCACTTGTTGTATCTCATAGCTTTTGAACTTGGTAAGCTCTTCCTTTACCTTCCTTAGATAGGCCCCCTTTCTTTCTCCTCGTGCGTGATACTCCTCTATCACCTGCCCGACAACTAATTGCGAGTCACTAAAAATTTCAAGTTTCTCAATTCTTAGATGATTTGCTAACCGTAATCCGGAGATCAATGCCTCATACTCCACTTCATTGTTTGACGCCTTGAATCTGAATCGTATCGTCAAGGTAATTTTGTGGCCTTCTGGGCTTATTAGCATGATGGCAGCTCTTGATCTGGTTTCATTCAACACTCCATCTACGTAAAGCTTCCACCCTATTTCATTAACTCTTTCATTGGCGTCAATCGTAGGTTGATGGGAGAACTCAACCAAGAAGTCTGCCAATACTTGTCCCTTGATTGCCGCCCTTAGTGTGTACTCGATGTCGAATTGGCTCAGCTCTACCAACCATTTTAAGAGTCAACCTAAGGTTTCAGGCTTTTGTAATGCTTGCCTCAGCGGGTGGTTCATTAGGACCCATATGGTGTGGGCCTGAAAATAGTGCCGAAGCTTCGTCGAAGCCACCATCAAGGTGAGAGATAACTGTCCCAGATGGGTATATCTTGACTCGGCATCTAGGAGCCTCTTGCTTACATAATTGACTAGAAACTGGATTCCTTTTTCTCTGATCAGTACCGAGCTCACGGCGTGCTTAAAGACGGAGAGGTAGAGGCTTAACTTCTCGCCATGTATGGGCTTTGTTAGGATAGAGGGTTGGCCAAGGTGCTCCTTTAGCCTCTGGAAGGCTTCTTCACACTGAGGCATCCATTCAAAGCATTTTCCTCCCTTCAAGGTATCGAAAAGGGGACGCATTTGTCCGTCGCCTTAGATATGAACCTATTGAGGGCGACAACGCATCCAGTGAGTATTTGGACCTCTTTTACCTTTACGAGTGACCTCATATCCTGCAATACTTTTATCTTCTCCGGGTCGGCCTCTATCCCTCAACTACTGACCATAAAGCCAAGAAACTTCCCTGATCCGACCCTAAAAGCGCATTTCAGGGGGTTTAGCTTCATGCGGTATTTTCTTAATATGTTAAACATCTCGCTCAAATGATCGACGTGTTACCTGCCCTCGGTGCTTTTTACCAGCATGTCATCGACATGTACTTCCACTGTTCGCCTGATTTGATTAGCAAACATCTTGTTTACTAGCCTTTCGTACATTGCCTCTGCGTTCTTTAGGCCAAAGGGCATTACCTTGTAGCAATAAAGACCCCTGTCAGTTATGAATGACGTATGCTCTTCATCACGTGGATGCATCAGAATTTGGTTGTAGCCGGAGTAGGCATTTATGAAACTCAGCAGCTCATGCCCGGCAATGGCGTCGACCATCTGATATATTCGTGGAAGTGGGAAACTGTCTTTTGGGCAGGCGTTGTTGAGGTCACTGAAATCAATGTACATTCTCCACATCCCATTAGGTTTTACTACTAGGACAGGATTTGAAACCCATCTGGGATAATGAGCCTCCCTGATGAAATCGTTTATATGCGCTTGTCGGCCTCTTCCTTTAAGCCCTCTACCTTTCTGGGTTCATTAGTTGGCGCTTTTGATGTTTTGGGGAGAAAATGGGGTCGACGTTCAGAGCGTGGCATATGACTTGGGAGTGGATGCCTTCCATGTCCGCATGCGTCTAGGCGAACACATCCAGACTTTTCCTTAGGAATTCCTTGACCTCAATTTTGAGTGTCGGCGGTAGGTCTGACCCTATTTTCAGTACCCTCACCGATTCATGCTGATCCACGTGGACTTCCGCCAGCTGTTCAATTGGTTGGGACCACGTCTCTTCCGCGACCCTGGGATCTATGTCCTCAACTGATCCCTGTCGTACCATCCTTGCTTCTTGCTTCCCCAGTTGGTCATACCCGCGTATGGCATCTGAGTACGGTATTCTAGACTCGTACTGGTTGCTCTTCATTTCTCCTACGCCATCGGGGGTTAAGAATTTTACCTTCTGGTGATAAATAGAGGTTATTGCCCTTAGTGCCTGGAGGGTCGGCCTTCCAATTACAGCATTATACTGTGAGGCCCCCTTTATCACCACAAAGTTTGCCATTGTGGTAGCCTGCCTAGGTCTCTCTCCCACAGTGATGGGCAATCGGATTGTCCCTCAGGGGATGACCGAGTCCCCCGTGAATCCAAACAACATCCAGGTTATTTTCTCAAGCTGTTCCTTTGGAATCCCTTTTTTTTCAAAGCAGTTGGAGTATAGAATATACACTGAGCTTCCATTGTCCACTAGGATCCTACACACAGTCTGGTTCTCAATAATTGCCTCTACCACCAAGGCATCGTTGTGGGGGAAATGGACCCCATTGGCATCCTCCTCTGTGAATGACACGTATGTGCTACTAAATTTGCCACCTTGGTAGCGGAGAGAGCCCAGAACCTCTCCTGGTATACCCCCTTGCCTCGTGGGCATAACTCTTCTTTTGGGATTTCCTTGAGTCCCCGCTAAGATATGACCCTCCATGTATGGTCCTTATGACGCCGACTGGCTCGCGATCTTTGCCTCGCCGATTCTCCTCTCGACGTCGACAGTCATTTCCAGGACCATGGCCTCGCCGTTCTGCCTTGAATTCTTGCAGCCTTCCTTCATGAATCAATCTCTCGATCTCATCCTCCAAGTCGGCACAGTCGTTCATATTATGGCCGACGTCACCATGGAACCGGCAATACTTGCCCTGGTTCCTTCAGTTTGGATCCAACTTCATTGATTCTGGTCGGCGCAATAGGTTGCCTCATCCGACCTGGTTAAATACTTCCTTGAAGCCCACAGTAAGCTCGTCGTAGGAGTCATACCTTTGGAACGGTCGAGACTTCCAATTCTCATCCGGCCTTGGCTTCTTTGTCTCCGGAGGGTTTAGCGTCGACGCCGTCTGTTTCTCTCTGTTTCCCCTACCCCGTCTTTTTCGATTGTCTTGCTTTCCTGAGGTCGACCCTTGTTCTGACTCTTTGTTTTTATTGGACCTATGCTCTGGATCGTTCGCGTTGGCTTATTCTGCATTGATATACCCCTGGGCTCGCGCCAGAAACTCTTTATAGGTGGCCGAGGGCTTCCAGTTCAGGTCGCATTTAAACGGAGTGGTCTTTTTCATACTGGACAGGGCCCCCATAAGAGCCTCTCGGTCCATCATGTCTGTTGTAGCGGTGACAGCGTCCCCGTACCTTACAAGCCATTTCTTTCATGACTCGTTCAGTTTTTCATATGCCATTGTCAGATTTTACTTTGGCGGGATATATTTCTTTACCCTAATAAACTGTAGGGAAAAGGCTTCCTTCAGCTCCTTCCAGCTCGAGATGGACTCGGGTTTAAGTGTCCGGTGGCGGAGTCATCAGGTGGTTTCAGAACGCTCAGGACATTATTTCCTCCATGTATCCATGCAGAAGCATGCGCCCTGCGTACATTTCCAGGTGATCGTCGGGATCTATTTTGCCATCGTATGGTGGGATCGTCGAGGACTTGTATTTTTCGTGTAAAGGCGGCGCTATGATCTCTGAGGTAAAGGCATGGTCGTGCGTTCGGCTTGGAGTAATGTCGACATTGACCACTTCTGCCACCGGTCCCAGGTATTTCTGTAGGTGGGTTACCTGACTCCTAACATCTTTCTTTAAGCCAGCTACGTCACCTATGAACTTTTCCTCTAGGTTCGTCACACGCTTCATAATAGCCCTAGCCTTCTCCGTCGAGATTGCTGAGCTGGCCCCTTTCGAGGCTACGGCCTTCTTCGTGTTCAGCTTATCCCTCAGGTCTCCGCCTTCCTGCACCGACCCTAAGTCTCCTGGGATATTCCTTCTCGGCTTCTGAGGTGGCGCCTCAGGGTTTTCAAGGTCAACGAGTGCTCTTCTCTCCTAGGTTCGTCACCTGGCAGCCCTTTGTCGGCCACCAAGGGACTTACACGGCCAAAGTCTTGAATTATCTCCCCTAGCATTTTCACTGTCCCCGATCCCTTTCGGGGCACCTTGGCGGTCACTAAGATCCTGGTTCTCAGCCATGGCAGCTCCTGCTGGTCTCGGGGCATCCTCTAGGGGAGGCATGGAATTTCTTCCCTCTAATTTCTCGACAACAATCGTCAGTCCTTGAACCAAGTCGGTCAGAATGTCCAGGCTGGCCTGCATCTATGTTGGGTCAGGCAGCGGTGCGCCAGTGGGTGGAGCCTCATCCCTCGCCAGGGGTTGTTCCCCTCGATCAAGCTGATTACTCCCAGCCCTACTGTTGGTTGGATTTTCCTCCGTTTGGCTTGTCGGATTTGAAACCCCATTTTTCTTTTACGGAGGCATGGTCGTTCGTTGTGTGGGGTTGAACTTGCGAACTAGAGATTCTGGGTTCGGTCCCCAATGGAGTCGCCAATTGTTGACGGTAGATTTTTGTCAACAAAGACCGTGGCAGATTACCCACAGTGGCCCGTTGGGTTACCAGTTCAGAACTTGTGTTTTTGGTGAATATATTGGACTTTGCCATTAAGTTTTTACTAGAATATGAAGAAAATGAACACAGGGATTTTATAGTGGTTCACCCTGTTAATCAATGGCTACATCCACTGTGTTTTTATTTCTCTTGATTAAGCTCTTACAACTCTCGTGCATGTAAGGAACCAAAAATCTCTCCTCCCCCTCTCGGGGGCTCTTCCCTTTTATAGTCCATGTTGCCTTAGTTTCTGCCCAATGGTAGGCAGTTCGGACCAGTGGATCATATCCTTCATGGGGACCGCCCACTCGAGTGGCCTATGGTTTCTTCTGTGCAGACCGTAGCCTACAATTACCTTTTGGACTATTTACTCATCCAATTTGTCCCCCCATTACGGCTCTATGGATCTCTGTAATAGCTAGTGATCCGTTCCAGGCGGTTTTAGGGGCTTGTAATCATTTTTTATGCAACTGACCTTCTCCTGATCCGGACGCAACCTTTTCTGAGTTCTTTATTGGGACGTGGGTCCAACTGCTTGCAGTCTGCCATCTGCGCCTATGCTGACCTCAGCCGAGGGTTTCTCTCACGGCCGACTTCATCACGCCATTTTGTATCTGATCTCACAGACCTTGACTGTGTACATGGTCGGCAGTCTTGGTTGTACATTGGGCTCTCCTGCCATACAGGAGGAACCCAAGAGGCTTAGGCATCGAGGGGTAAATGACGTAGCAGGAATAGAGTCATGTGTGGCCTGGCTGTTGTCCGACGTGTCGGTACGAAGTTTCCCACACAATAGAAGGCAATATGGAAAAGGCTTTGGATGTGCGCGCTCAAATGAGTGAAAATGGTGTAGAACCCGATGTCATCACCTTCTCTACGTTAATCAATGGGCATTGTAAAGACGGCATACGAAAGAGGCTTTTCGGATGCACAATGAGATGTTAGAGGCAGGCGTCTCCCCCAAGTTGTTATAGTTAATTCCTTGATCGACGGCCTCTGCAAAGACGGAAGAACATCAGAAGCACTCAAAACTTTTTTTCCTCCATGCAAAAGCTAGCACCAGCGGTACTTCTAGCAACCTGTGGTCCCCCGATCACATGACGTACACTGCTTTAATTCAAGGTTTTGTCAAGAGGGGCAGATTTTTAAGGCGACCAAGTTGTTCTCGGACATGAGATTTCATGGTTTGCAACAAGATGAATTCACTTACGTTGCCATGTTAAAAGGGCATTTTCAAGCTAAGCATATAATTGATGTGATGATGCTGCACGCAGATGTGATCAAGAAAGGTGTTGTTCAAAATGCACGCATATATCAGATGTTAGCTAGGTGTTACCGACAAAGTGGATATCTAAAATCAGTCTTTAATCTTTCTGAGGATTAAATAGACATATAACTCACCTTCTATGTTTTAACAAAGAGTATTTAACCAAACCAGCATTTATTCTCGTACTTGTGCTTTTAGATTGTTAATGGGCAAAGCAATAAGTTAATGAAGTGTCATTATCTATGTAGTGCACAATAAGACTTCATATCCTAAATCATGCAACACTTTTTCTTTTTTCACTAAGAGATTTTTTTTTCTTTTGTTTAATGAGAGTCATAAGTTAGATTTGTAGTTTTCAGAAATATATTAATAAATATAAAAATACATTAAAATAAAAAAAAAATCAGCAATAAAACTAATGAACATTCAGGGGAAAAAAATTTGTAGTTCTCCGCCTTTCAAATAGTGCTGTAAGTTTAAGTCGAAGGGCAGGACCCATGGCTGCCTGTCCAAGCACTAGAGCGGGTTCGAGCTCAGCTGCCCGAGAAACAACCGCATGGTGGAAGCCTGTTGCTGAATTGCCATTCCCGACTATCAACCGCCAATTTTTTTTTATTTTTTTCCATCTAGCCCGAATGGCCGACTTTCCCAAAGCCTGAAGTCCGATCAACGGCTAGTTTTTAAAATTTTGGCGCCTGACCTGACCTGCCACCCTAAAGCTTGATCCCCAACAGCTCTTTTTTATCGTTGTCTAATTTTTCGCCCGAACCGCCCAAACCTAACCCGCTGAGTACAAAACTAGCCATTGGATCTAAATTTTGGGGGGAAAATCAATTTTTAACCCAAAATTTTTCCTATAAATACCCTCCATCCCCTAAACATTTTCCTCACCTAAGCCCTCTCAACTCTCCCAATTTCTTTCAATCTCTCAAATCTCTCTCACAATTTTTCTAAAAACTTACACAATATCCTAAAGCTCTCTCTCTCAAATTGCTCTTATTTTTTATAATGGATTCTTTTGGTTACGGTGGTATTCTTGTTGATGCCTAACAGAATGTGGAAGAAGGGTAATTTCCTACTAATGAATTTATTACGCTAGAATCGCAAACCCAAGCAACTAAGGAACTTTCAAATCCAAGCCGTGGTGGACGTAGTGGAGGTCATGGTCGCAATGGTGGTGGGCGTGGATGAGAGGCAAGTGCAAGTGCTACAACAAGTGTTGCATGCTCCAAGAGGAAATACAAACGCACCTCGACAATTTGGGATCACTTCGACACAATTGAGGAGGTCGACAATGGCGGTAACACTAAACACATAGCTCAATGTAAATATTGCTATTCTAAATTACAAGATGATATCATTCATGGCACAATACACATGAGAAAACACTCCGAAAAGTGCCTTCAAAAGCGTGGCCAAACCAGCGGAGCGAAACTCCCTCAAACACAATTATCTCTTAGAAATACAATCCACAAGCATATCATATGGAAGTTGCGCGAATGATAGGTGATTAGATCAACCACTTAGTTTTATAAAACATCCTAATTAGCAGCAATATATTAAAGTTGTACACAATCATAATGTACAGTTTACTTCTAAAACTACTCTTAGGAAAGATTTGTTAAAAGTATTTAAATAAGAAAAAGAAGCATTAATAAACATTTTACACTCTACTAGCGGTTGCGTTGTGTTAATGGCAGATATTTGGTATGTCGTTGCCAACAAAAATTATTTATATGTAACCGGACATTACTTTAAAGTCTTCAATTTAGATAAGAGAATATTAGGTTTTAAATGTGTTATAGGATCACATAGCGCTAATTTAATATATAATACAATTTTAAATGTAATTGATAAATATAGATTAAGAGATGAAGTGATGGCTATAACATTAGATAATGTTAGTGCAAATACTAAAGCAATTGATTATTTTAAAAATGATTTAAATTTATTTGATGATGGTTCTATTTTTCACCAACATTGTGCATGCCATGTAATTAATTTAATAGTTAAATCCAATTTAAATTCAATGTATATTCATATAAAAACAATTAGAGATAATATTGCATGGATTCAAGGTAGTAACCCGCGCGAACAAGATTGGTTTAAGTTCTTACAAGCACTATATCTAACTCCAAGAGCATTAGCCCTAGATATACTTGTGAGATGAAATTCAACTTATATAATGTTTCAACAATACATCCCCTATAAGGATGCTATAACAAACTATATTAGTGTAAAATTAGGAGCAAGATGTATAAACACATATGATTGGTAAATTGCCGAAACTTTGCATAAATTTTTAGGTAGGTTTCATGAAGTTACTTTAAAACTTAGTAGAACATATTACCCAACATCATCTTTAGCTTTAGGTGAACTTTTAAGAATTGGTATTTTATTTAGTGAATATAGAAAGAACCCAATTTTAAAAAGTTCCTATCGCTTTTATGAAAAAAAAATTAAAAAAATATTGGTCTAAATTGCCAATGTTGTATGATTTTGGTACTATTTTTTATCCTAGATTAAAATTAGAAGGTTTAGAAACTGGTTTAGAAAACTCAGGTGAATTTTTAGGCATCGATTGTTTAACCAATTTCCTAAAATAAAGGAAAAAATATTTTCTCTCTACAGCAAATATGAGTATAGGTTTTAAAATACAAACTCTGGAGTACAGGAACCGCAATAAAGAGATGAACACATTCATTCATGAATGTTTTCGGGTTGAAGAAGAAGAAAAAGATGTTGGTTTCCAAATCCAATTCGGCTGCGGAAGCGTGTGAGTAGTGGATCGTGTATAACAAAAATTTTCATAAAACTTTTGAGATACTCTATAGATTATATTAATTTATGTACGAATAAATTAATCACATTAATTTATTTAATAAGAACTCGAATGAGAATTATACCTAGCAGCTGATTAGGATGATAACTTAAGTTCTTTGACCTCGAACATTCCTTGCTCCAAAGCTAGTTTTGAAAACCAATGTCTTCCTTGTCAATTCTTAGAATCTACGAAGACGTGTGTGTGGGCACACCTGAGAAAAAATAGAATTAACAATAAAACACTCGAATTTCCACAAACACCAACACATGCACGACGTTGAATTTTTTGAGAAATTTTTTCCTTCCCACTCTTAGAGAATTCAGCCACTATGATTTTTGAGAGAGAAAAATTGTGTCTCACAATTTTCTATAATTCTCTTACTTATAGAGTAGAAGTCAAACTCCTAGAAGGAATCCAATCTTTATCTCCAAGATAAAGTTTGTTAATTATCTCTTATTTGAATTTAGAACGAAATCTGCCACTCTTTATCCTCTTGATATGGCCGGCCAACATTAAGTGATCCTATCCCTATAGTAGGCGCTAAATATAGATAGAAAATGAAGAGAAAATCATCATTTATCATGTAGTCTAATTTTGACTCAAACTCAAATTCCAATTTAATTTAAACTTAAATCAATTTGAATTATAAATTGAACAACTTATCAAATAAGTTTAGATGTATTCACACGATGTGTTCAAACTGTATGTTCACACTATGCCTTGCGTTCACACTATGTGAACACCTTCACATAAGCGATCTAAATTCAAATTTAAATAATCACATTATTTAATTTATAATTAATTCTCAATTAATTATCCTTGAGTGTTTTATTTTTAGAATTCCATAATTCTAAAAACCCCATTTTACCCTTTGTGTCTTGTAGAATTACTAAGACGACGCGGGGACTAATGGACCTATAATTCTAAACTTCAATAAAATTAATAATTAATTAAACACTTTAATTAATTAATTCTATTGATTCCAATAGCTACTCCATTATAAACTTGGAATTACACTCTCAAAATTATAAACATAAATTAGTTTTCAACTGTGAAGTGTCCATTTGATATAGTCACTGCATATAGATCAATCCTCCATAAATAATTTATAATTAGAGCTAGGTAAAATCCATTAACTTATCTAATTATATCTTCATCCTTGAGTACCATTGATTCTCTAATAGAGTGATTCATAAAACATATTTATGAACCAAAGCGCTTTAACTAATCCAAGTACTGAATCAACACTCAAGAGAATTATTTATCTGCTTATTTCTCAAGAAGGAATGAATTTTATCTTGTATAATAACATTTTCAACTACCTACTTCATCATGTCTCCAATATACAAGGAATAGGATTCAGAGTCTCAGAATCCGTACTAAGTAAATCAAAAGACACAAATTCATAAATATGAGTCTGCTAAGAACTCAAGATTAAGATCATTTTATATATGACCATCGGTAAACTCAATTAGAATTTCTATACTTAATGAAAATTATTAGAAACTCATATTGTGTTTACGTCCTTATTCCACATAATCTCATTATACGTAATACACTCATTCAACATCTTATCATATTAACAATGCGGATAACACCGTTCCATTCTAAATGGGAATGACATGTATTAGTAATGTTTTAATTAAAGATTATGAACTTTAATTAAATTCATTACGAACATCATTTTTTATTATTATTCTTAAACATTATCCTCTTGCAAATAATACTTATATACAATGTTTAAGATCACATAAATAACCATGGAATTTTCATTTGATATTCATAAAATATTCACAAATATATACACATAAAATGATGAATAAACTATTTTATTAAATAAATAATAAATATCATATTGCATCTCATGTTCTAGGACACCATTCGCAACAGAAGACAACTCAAACAGAAGCTAGGAGTGGATCCTCATCAACAAGTGGTGGTAGCGGCGGTGGTGGCTTCAACGAGCTTATGGCGTACCTAAATGAGAGCTTAGTAGTCGACGGTAGTGGAGATTTGTTTGATTTAGTTCAATGGTGGAGGGAACGAGCATTAACTTGGTCAGTCCTAACTCGATTGGCAATGGATATTTTTTCGATCCCAGTCTCCACTGTTTCATCTGAACAAGCCTTCAGTACAACCGGACGAATACTTGAGGAATGCCGAAACGCATTGCAAAAGGACATTGTTGAAGCTTTGGTGTGCATTAAGGATTGGGATCGTGCCGATCAATGTTTACAATACACAATTTCACCGACAAGACAAGAATGGATAGATAAATTTAATAGATCAACATTTTGCTTTGTAGACAATACTTCAACTTCAAATTAAATTGTAATTTCTAAATATTTATTTACTTTGTACATTGTAATTGTAATATTTAGACTTTGTAAGTTTGTAATATTTAGACTTTTTTCCTTACCAACTTTGTATCCCAATTGGATTTTTCTTAATAAAATTTTTAACGAGACAATCATGAATTACAAATTTAAAAATTAATATACAAAATTAATTTTTTAAATTGTGTCAATACTATGTGTTGATTTTAATTTTTATATAATTTAAACATAAATAACTTAATAATTATTTATATACAAATACAATTAATAAATAATAGTATATTATATATATATATATATATATATACAATTTTATAAAAATTAAAAAATATAATAAAAATATATTTTTTTGTGCATATTCGGGCGGGCTCAGACAGTCAAAATTAGGCCCGCGGCCCGTCCATAAGTCTTCTTGGGCTGAGGCAAACGGGTTCAAATATCAAACTTAAATTTAATTTTTTCAGACAATCACAGATAATCCGTCTAAAATTTCAGTACTACTTTCAAATATGTTTGCTCCTCCCTAGTTGGCAACTGTTGGTCATAACACTGCTATATTAATTTGAGGTTCAAAGAGCTATATTAATATGAGGTTCAAAGTGTAAGTTTTGAGTATGCCATCCATGTAATCATGAGATTCCTAAGGAAGTTTTCTTGTACCCAATTCCAAACGAAGGCAACAAAACTATTTGCCTTCTATTATCATCCTAAAACCCAACTTCATACTTACCTCAAACCACCAAAAGCAAACCAAATACTGAAGAGATATCTCAACTCCAATTGCCCAACAAAAGCTCTTTCACTATTTAGAGAGCTTTTGAGAAAAAGCCTCCCCACAATTGATAGCTATTCTCTACTATTTGTCCTAAAAGCTTGCACCCAAAAGTCTTCCTCCGTAGAAGGAAAACAATTGCATGCCCTTGTCATAAAACTCGGGTTTGAGCACGTCATTCATCTCCAAACATCTCTTGTGAATATGTATTCAACGACATGTAACATCGTCGATGCGCGCAAGTTGTTCGACGAAATGCCCGACAAGAATGTAGTTTGCTGGACTACCTTGATTTCTGCTTATGTTGACAACCGGAAGCCTAACACGGCCCTTCAGTTGTTTAGGCAGATGCAAATGAACAATGTCCAACCAGACCAAATTACAGTTACTGTTGCTCTATCTGCTTGTGCTGATCTTGGAGCACTCGACGTGGGAGAATGGATTCATGCTTCCATACGTCGTGAAAAGGGACTAAACGTGGATTTATGCCTAAAAAACGCTCTCATCAACATGTATGCAAAATGTGGAGACATAGAAGTTGCTCGGAGATTGTTTGATAGCCTGCAGAGGAAGGATGTCACAACTTGGACGTCCATGATTGTTGGGCATGCATTGCACGGACAAGCAGAGGAAGCTCTCAATCTCTTTGCTAAAATGAAGGAAACAAGAGAATCCCCAAAGAAGAAGAAGAAAGAAGAAGAAGAAGAAGAAGAAGAAAAACGATGGTTGTAATGGAGGCGCTTCTTCGGTTGTTCCTAATGATGTTACCTTCATAGGAGTGTTGATGTCCTGCAGCCATGCCGGGATGGTGGAAGAAGGGAAAAGGCAATTCAGAAGCATGGTTGAGGACTATGGTCTGAGGCCAAAAGATTCACACTATGGCTGCATGGTGGACCTCTTCTGCCGAGCGGGGATGCTCGAAGAAGCCTATGATTTCATCTCAAAAATGCCAGTTTGGGCGAACGCGGTGGTGTGGAGGACACTGCTAGGCGCTTGCAGCCTTAATGGAAGTGTTGAACTTGGCTCAAAAGTTAGGCAAAAGTTGCTCAAGTTGGAGCCTGCCCATGTTGGTGATAGTGTCGTTTTGTCCAATATTTATGCAGCCGAAGGCATGTGGGAGAGAAAAATGACTGTTAGAGATCACATAACGAAGCAGAGAAGGTCACCTGGTTGTAGCTCAATTGAGGTGGGAAGTGTGATTAGTGAATTTGTTGCCTCAGATGATAATCATCCTTTGAAGTCACAAATTATATGAGGTTCTTAAGCGCTTGGTTGTGAACATGAAAGATTATGGCTATTCTCCACAGCTCTCGTGCCTAGATGACTCCTAAAAGTCCTGGGAAATTTTGTAAAGGTTAAAGAAAAGGATAAAAGAATATTATTCTTTATGAAATATGATAAATTATCTTTGAAGATTATTATGATTATAGCGTGAGAGTTCTAATTTCTACCTGATTCATTCTCTCTCATCTTTTGTTTATATATTTGTTCGCCAAAAATCCTATGCATGAAAATAACTCTACGCAAGTACATGTAATCGAACAAGTAATACAGTAGTGAGTAAGAGTATCATCTCCATAGGGATTGAATTAATAAGAAATTGATTACAAAAACCAGTTGTGCTAAAATAATCGAGAGTGAATCGAGTACCAAATTGATGAGGATTAAGTAAAATGAATGAGTAAAGTAAACGGATGTGATTAAAATGCAAACAAGAGATAAGACTCAAAAAGATCTAAGCTACTAGCTGTGAAGCAATGATGGGTAAGGGTTAGGATTACTGATTTTTCCTCAGTTGCAACTCTGACCACGTTTGCTATAGGATTGTTGTAGCAAAGTTCATCCAGTCAACCTAAAATTCTGCATAATCATCTTTCGACAGATCTATGCTTATAGTTCCTTAAACCAAAATCAACATATTCCTATGCATTTTAGTTTTCAAAACCTGAAGTTAAACAACAATTTTAATGAGTCGTACAAGGCAATAATATATTCCTATACTATTCCCTTATATTATCTAAGATAGATCTAACTAAAACTAACATTTCTAGAATTAATTTTAGTTTATATTTTCTACTAAATGATGGTCTGTCATTTAACAAAAATTAGACAACAAACACACTTGAATAAACATGATGAAAATTACACAAACAATCATAATAGCAAATAAATCTTAATTGCAACTTTAGTTCCATCAATAATCCTAGCTAAAGGAATTTAGCTCATGTTTAGTTCAAAGAAATCAAAAATAATATCAACAACCAGATCCATTTGTTCACAGAGAGAAAAATACAGACAAAAGGAAGAAAATGGTTAAGCTAAAATCTGAGGTTAAACAGGTATGTGTCCTTGCTTCCTCGTGTCTAGTCGTGCTGTACTACTTCCTTCAGCTCCATAAATCAACTCCCCAAATTCCTCATGTACTCTCTTTTTTTCGCTCTTCTCAGCTTGTACAAAGAATTATGTGCGCCTCCTTCTTTGTCTCTGGCTGCCTCGTACAGCACTCCTCTTTTTCTTTTATACTAGGGCAGGATGAGGTGCCCTAATTACATATGTCCTTCTGAAAGCCAAAACTGATGGCCCTCCCTCTAGTGCTCTTACAACTGTCTTGTCTTGGCAACGTCAGCATTTGGACCACTACCAGCTGTAAAGAAAAGCTGCGCCAACTTGCACATTTTGGATGTATCTGCTTTGCTGCAGTTTACTCATATCCTGAACCACTGTTTGACGCAAAAGTACACATAGTGCTCATGTTACTCTTAGTTACTAGCCAGCTCGGAATAGAGGAGTATTTTATGCATATGAAGATTTTTTTTTGTTTACACCCCTAAGCATCAACCCTTTTCATTATCAATTCACCCTAAAACGTTTGGCTTCCTAAAATTTCGCCTTAAAGGTATCGCACAATCAGTTTTATGATCCTAAACTCTCACAATGATTCGAAATTTCCTAGGCTTTTCAAGAGACAATTAAGCTATAGTCTAACGTGCTAAATTTCAAGTATCACATTCATGGAGCAAACGAACCACATATACCATCAAGTCTTAATTCATGCCAACTTACTACATAAGTTGAGACCTTCAAAACATTGCACTCTTCATTAAATGTCCTAAAACCAACATTGCTGCAGTAAAATCAGCATTTATTCACACTCAATAAAACACAGAAATGAAGCATTATTTTTTATATATATAACAAGATTAAAACACAACCATAAAACAAGGCAAAATAAACACAGCTATATATTATCACGACACATATGTCCAAAGCAAACCTACTAAACGACGTGTCTGCTGACTTACGATATGTCGCTTATGGAAGACTACAAACGACATCGTTCCAACTTAAACAACAAATGATTGTCGTCCTGTTTCTTACTTATTTGCGTCGAGCACTATAGTTTTAGGTAAGTAGTAGTACCATTCATTCTCCAACGTTATAAATTTGTTGCAATCGACTTCCTAACGTTATAAATTTGCGTCCTGCTTTTTTACAATCGACTTCCTAACGTTATAAATTTGTTGCAATTGAGGTTCAATTGAAAACAGAACAGTATTAAAAAATTATACGGATTTAATCGCGAGATGCTCACGTGCATCACTTACCTCCATTTCAAAAAAAATTAAAAAATCAAAAAATATTAATATATTAAAATATATCAAAAATTAATAAATCACAAAAATGAGAAACCCAGATCTTTTCTTTCTTCCTTCTCCACCGCCAGGTTTTTGTAAAAAAAACTTTTTTAAAAAGTTTTGTTAGTAAAATAACTTCTCAAAAATTTTTATTTGTAAAATGATTTTTTTTATAAAAAATAAGTAAATGTCTTTTTTCATAAAAAATAGAAGAAGGTCATTTTACTATTGCCCCTCCAGCGCCGAACCCAAACTGCCCTCCTTCGCCGGAAAATCATCCCCCCGCGCTCCATCTTGCCGTCGGAAGCTCGGACTGCATGTCGTCGCCGTCCAATCTCTTCGATTAAAGAGCTTCGTCGGCAAAGGCACACACAGAGCGTTGTTCTTCTCTTTCTCCCCTCCTCTCCGCCATGGCGGACGGCCAGACCAAGCTTTTCTGTCGTCCCCTTCAAGCTTTTCCACTCCTGGCCATGGCTACCGAACATCCACCCATGCTACCGTCGCCGAGTTCTACCGCCGCGCCATGCCTTCCAAACACCAACCCATCCCTCCTTCGCCGACAGATCGCCGTCGTTGCTTCACCTCCGTGGCGCCGTTAAAGCTGAGCTCCGTGATTGTTGCGCATCCCACGGTTTGCGAAGCCAAGATTTGTGCTCAGATCGGATCTGGTTTGAGTTTGAAAGAGAGAGAATGAGAGGGACGAGAGAGATCCAGAGGGGAAAAGAGGGGGAAAAAAAATCTTGGAAGCTCTGCTCAGTCAAGAGAGGGAAAAAAAAAAAAAAAAAAATTTCTTTAAATCTTTTCCTTATGATAAACACTTGAGTGGAATCTGTTGCTGGGTTCATGAGCAATAATATGCAAATAATGTTCTTCGTGTCTCAGTTTCTGGGTAGAGTGATGAAGACAATGCTTTATTCTGGCGTTGTGTTATTTGAGTTTTTTTTTTTTTTTTGGTTAATATGATTTCTGGGTGTCTGATGTTCTTCATATCTCGGTTGTGTTATTTGAGTTGCTTGTTCATGTGTGTTGTTGAAGATTAGATCTGTGTTATTGAGGTTAATCTGAGTTGTTTTGTTGATTTTACTTTTTCTTCATTTGGCTTGAATCCTTTTTTTTATTATTATTATTTTATAATATTTAAAAAACCTTTTAAAATTATTTTGAAATTAATTTGAATTTAATTTGTGGTTAATAATTAAATTTGAGTTAGAAATAGTAGAAATGATGCACATGAGCATCACGTGATTAAATTCGTACATTTTTTAACACTCTAACATCTGATAAGTGTATCTGTCATCACTAAGATCTTTCCTTGCTACGAAGAATAAAATGAAGGATATCTTTATCGGAAAAATTCATCAATTGGCATTAGTAGCTCTCAACAAGCATTGTGAGACTCAAGAGTTGTTCTCTTCCATGATGAAGGAAAGAAATAAATTCAAAAAGGCTTGCAAGAAGCCTTACTTATAAATCAAATATAAAGACAACAAATGCTCCTGTAGCCCTTCAAAGAGATCTCATGATAGTTCCTCAAGGTGACCTCAAAGGCTAAAAAGTCTGATAGGAAAGAAGGAAAGAAGTTTCGTTTCTTTAAAAGAAAGAAACATGGTAATCCTAAATCAGACCGATGTTTTAACTGCGGGATATTATACAGGAAGGACAGCTGGGAGGAACTTTAGTAATTGCAAATGGAGGTGTAGTCTGAGGAGGATGTGTCCGTGTTCGTTGAACCTTGTTCATAAGCCTTGTCATGTGGGTACCACACCTTGTGTCTTTTAGTGGAAGGTGGTATGTATTCTATGAGGTCATCTGGAAGGTAGTATGGGTCTTGTGAATCTTGAAACAGGGTTGAATTGTAGTCAGGCTGGCCTTGTGGGTCCTGCTGTGATAATGGAGGGGCAGGGGCAAAGGCTGGTGCACACCATGGATGCCCAAAAATCTACCCAGTCCCTAGAACTAGCTAGATTATCATCGTCAATTACTATTCCTAGTTCCTGTAAAAGATCCATTTTTTCTAAAATAGAAAACCTAGTAGAATATTCTTATATCCCTGAAACCGTTATAGTAGAAGAGTTTGTCTCTCCTTTGTTGAGTCCGTACAATGTCTTCAAAAAATGACGTACTATTCGACAACTCATTTCTAGTTCTAGACCCACTATTAAAGAATATATCCAGTCTTCCAAACTCAATAAGTGCCTTGTTCCTAGTACCTCTCAAGAACAATATGTTGATCTTGAGATTCCAAAAGAACTCATCACCCAATGGCTGGCTGACATCCTTGTTGCTTCCTTTGCAGCAGATGGATCCAAGGTCTTCACAGACAAAGTCAATGGTCACTTCATATGGGATACTAATCACTCTATGTGTGATCCTGTGACTGTTGGATGGATGAGGAAGAAGACGACTGACCAAGCACTAGAAGGAGAAAGAAGGATGTCTGTACACCCCAGCCTCAGACAATAAGAAGACAGTACCATTTGGATGATCCGGATAGTCCATGGGTTCTTAAGAAAACCCTCTGAAAGTTCATCCGCACAAAATCTTGTACCGTGCATGATGTTATCATCATATGATCAAGACTTTCCAGCTCTTGAAAGACATGTGAACCAAACAACTAAGGTGGTCACTAGACCATACGTGCAGCCAACAGAAATTCAATCCAGACGGAAGAACTAAGCAACCAACTCAGGCAGAAGAACTTCTTAACAGACTCAAAATGCCAATTCAAGGATCAAATTACAAATCGTGAAAAGTTAAGGGGGTCACAAAGCCAAAAACCCTAATTTTTAAAATTTCGTTTACAAACTCTTTGCTTAGTGGTAAATTTGTCAAATTGAAGAATGATCGTCTGGAGACTCTTGCTACACCTCGCAAGATATCTCCGGCAAGTGCAAGCTCTTGGTGCACTGATCCTGCTTGACAGAGTTGGCACGTGGTGCTTTGCCCTCCATCACCTCTTTTGTTCTTTTTCTTTGAATTTTCTATTATTATGGTGATAAAACTATTGCGTCACTTATTCAAATTGAAAACTTAAGCCCCATTCATTTTACCGATTCGAGTTTTCAGTTTTAGGTTTCAACAGTAAAAAAATTTTAAAAAATGTCACATCTTTTTTTTTTTTTTTTGCTATAGTGAAAAGCTCTCAGAAAATGTCACATCTCAGCTCCAATTGAAAACTTAAATCCACGAAGTAAACAAGACCTTAATGTTCCTTTTATTTTTTATATTTGAACTCATGATTTTGATATTATTACAGTGTTTTTTATCTTATAAAAAATTTGAAGTCAAAAATTTCTTTTTCACAAAGTTCTCTCCAATGAAACAAAATCATTGACTTAAACATATGAATTAAATGAACCCTGAATTAAAAAGTAAATTTATGTGAGATAAAACCTTCGTAACAGAAAAAATTGAATTCAGAATTTTTATTAGAAAATATTATAATAAAAACTTGAATTGTAATTTGAATTAGCGGAATAAATGGGATTGATTGCCGCATCTTTTTTTATAGTGATTTAAAAAAAAAAAAAAAAAACTATTTTACTGCAATATCCCCTATGATATTGTTAACGCATTTATTTAGACTTTTCTTTTAACTCATATATTGACATATGATGTAATCTGTCCAAAAACTATCAAAAGGAGCAATACTGTTATGATATTTTAAAGTTAGAGAGGAACAAATATCACTTAGAGCATATATCACATCTTGAAATTGGGGCGCAATTGTTACAATTGCAAAAGTTCCTGCGAGAGATTTAAAATTGGAAATGTTGTAAAAAAAAAATTTAAAAAAATTAAAAAAAAAAACTGTTAGATCAGTGAAAGAGACGAAGGCCATATTCTTTTGTCTACAAAATTTTTTAAAAAAATAATTCAAATTTTAATTTTATTAAGTTTATATTTTTAAAATTTTAATTTTATTTAATTTTATTTAAATTTTAATTTTAACTCAAATTTTAATTTAAATTTAATTTAAAAATTATTTTTAAATTACACTTAAATTACACTATAAAAGAATAATCTCAAAAATATTGAACTGTGTGCTTTGAGATACGACAATGATTGAGGAATCATAGAAATGACTCGTGATTAACCTTCCACCAAAAAGATGACTCGTAATTGACCTGCCATTATTTTCTCATTTGTTCAAAGTTTTCACCTTTTTTATATGTATTTGATCTTTCCGTGTCTCTCTTGCCCCAATTAATCTCCAAATCTCTGTTTTCATTGCCCAAAACAAACCCTACTGATCAATCCCCAAAACTTCGTGATCCCCAAAAATCTTCACTCAATTTTTATTCTCTTCTTTGTATTCAATTCCCTTCCATCCCAATTCAAATTATGAGCTAGGGTTTTCACTTACTTATCATTATACTCTTTTAACATATTTATGGAAATTAGCAGAGGCCGGTTATGGAGACTGGAAGCTTCGAAAATGGCGGCTTTCTTCAACGTATTCCCCGCCTTTTTGTGTCCGGGATCACTTGGGCTCTGCTTCTTCTCTTTGCTTGCGGTAATTGAGATTTGTTGCCTCTGTCTTTATGAATTTTTTTTTTTTTTTTTTAAGTTTTTACCCTGAATCTTTTGTGTTTTTACTATTGATTTAATAGCATGTGAATAATGGGTTTTCCTCTATGTAGTTCTGTATAAGGAATATGTTAAGGTCAGTGTTTAATTTTGAAAAAGAACATATTAGTGAAAGAAATAACTTTTGGAGTTTCATAAGATACTGGATTTATTTTTCCCCTGTTGTAGCGGATTTCTTCTTTTCTGTGTTGTTTTGAGTTAATTGTATACAGCTTATTAGGCATTAAACATTGCTATGTGTGTTTTTGTATGTTCTGGTAGATTGTGTTGAAGTATTTTTACTACTGCAGTATCAAATTCCTGTATACAATTATGTACAAAACTGGATTATGGAAATTATGGGTAGCCAGGAACCGTCATCGTTATTATTCTCTGTTTACTTTATGTCTGTAATTAATCTCCTTTCTGTCCTATTTCAGTTGGATGTTTTGCAGGAGCTATTGCCGGCGCTTTAGCTGGTAAGGCTTCTGATAGCGGTATTGCCCGTGGAGCAGGACTTGGTGCGATTGCTGGGGCTATACTCTCTTTGGAGATTTTTGAGGCTTCCCGCGCTTTCTTGTGTCTGGATCAATCTGGAGCACGGAGCTCATCTGCTATGGTTAGTGTATCAGAGATTATGGTCTATCTTTTTCCTGCTTTCCATGTTCATGATTTCCGTCCTGCCAAAAACTGGACTTGATCTACTTTCATCCAAACTTAGGGATAAGCTTGGGACCTTTTCGGTCAAACTTGGCTAGCCAGATAGTAGAACCGTGTTTCGCTCAGGTCCTTAGGGAGTTCTATGTACATTATTTATCCATTCATAGCATGATTTTTCTGTAGACTTTATAAGTGCCACAAAATCGCAGGCTTCTATCATTCTGTTTTATTTGTAGACCAACACCATATTTTTGCTTCAGGCTGATTTTACAGAAGAAGTTCTTCGTGGGAGGTTTATAGAGGAGCACTTTACACCTGCAATGCTAACTAGTAACCATTGGCAGGTTTCTTTTTCTCTCTTCTTTCTCAATATTTAAAATCCAGAGCCATTTGTTTTGCATTCACATGTGACATTCCCACTATAGTTGGTAGCAAGCAGACGGACTTCCCTTTTTTATCACAAGTTTAAAACATGCTTTGTTCATTGCCTCCTCCTGCCACTTTTGTCATGAGTTCACGACGAGACATTTTTTGTAGAGAAGAATAGATAACATTGGCAACCGAAAACTGATATCTTGCTGTGGCCTATTTTTTGTCGGAACTAGCAGGTTAATTTTGCCAATTTTAGCAATGATGAGATTCATGATGCTAATGAGACAGTTGCATCGAGAGGGCTGTCGAGGGATTTGCTGAAGAGATTGCCTTGTCACGAGGTTTTGGAGGAAATTAAGACAGCTCAGAGTATCTGCTGTGCAATATGTTTGCAGGTCTCAATCCGTTTCTGGGAAGGCTTTCAATATTTCATCTGTATAGTCGGTTTAGAAAATTACTATTTATGCACATATTGGAAATGTGAAAAAGAGGATAATAATTGCTTTATCAAAATGAAAACTTGTGCATACTACAAAAAATTTCGACTTAGAGAGAGTTTCTGTATTTAATTATCAATTATCTGTGGATTAACTTTATCCAGCCATTTGTTTTTAGGATCTTGAAGTGGGAGAGATTGTAAGGAGTTTGCCTCTTTGCCATCACACTTTTCACTTGAGATGTGTGGACCAATGGCTCATTAGACATGGTTCATGCCCTGTATGCAGACAAGACGTCCAAATAAAACATAAATCGCACAAATTGGGGCCTAAAGAGAACCATCGAGACTAAAAATTTGTCGCTGCACTGCATTCAATATTATTGTACAGTGAGTGTCTTGTGTAATGCGATGCCTTTGATATTTGAAGATCTCTTCATTTTGCCAGATTAGAGGGAGCGGGTTTTTTCTGTCAGATTTGGTAGCTTTTTATGCATGTAATATAGGGTTTATATGAATGTTTTTACTTATGGTCTTTGCTAATGCGCAATTTTCTATTTGCTGGGATTTTTTTTTTTTTTTTCAATAAAAAGGAAGAGTTAGTATATCATAATTTTTGAGTATCTTCCAACTAAATCGACACCAACCCAAAAGTTAAGGGCCACTGTAAAAGGTATATTTAAATTACAATTCTTAATTCTGACATTTAAAATTTAAATTTTTTATACGAATCTTTAACAATCTAAAAGGCTCAACCTAAATATATATAAAAATAAAATGCAGAATGTTACAAAAGAGGTGCCTCTTAAAAATACCCCTTTTGAAACAGCAGTCTCTAGTTCCATCATTATAGGAGGAAAAGGTCGCTTTGTGTCTAATAATTACAAAATTAATCAAGTTTTGACAATGTGCAAGGCTGGGGTTCGAATGTATATGTTGCTTTCACCCTTGAGTTATCTTGCCTTTTACTGTTTTATTGCATGTAAGAACTTTATGGGTTCTTCTCTTGAAAAAATAAAAAAAATAAAAAATAAAAATCTTTTGCTTTTAGATAGAGAAAGGAGGTCCTTCGAATTGCACAAAAATCTCTAAAAAATCGTCACAAATTGTATTTATATGATCCTTTTAACACGCAGACTCTTAAAAACAACACGCAGACTTTATAGTCATTACAGCATTGCATTTTTAAACTATTTTAAAATAAATTACCAAAAAAATTATTTTAAAATAAAATATACTTAAAAATAACATTCGCTAAATTTATTGCCCAAGTATAGCATATTGCTAAATTTAATAACATTTGACGTTGCATTTGAGAAGCTCTAGACATTTAAAACATGCAGCAGCGTAGAGATACAGCATTGTAAGAAATTTATTAAGATACAGACTTTAAGAAAATTCAAGAGGAGCAAGAAACCTGTGAATTATTATAAGAGCAATGCAAAATTATTATGAGAGTTTTTACAAAGAGATGGAAGAAATTTACTACTTAAGAAAAAGGACAACAGACTTAATTCGCAGTTCGCACTATAGATGTGGCCTATATATAGTGTTGTATATCAATAGACGACGTCTAAAAAACCTTTATTTATTATATGACACTCATCTGTGCCAGCCCTAGCTCTCACTCTCAGGCCTCAGCTCTTCCTCTAAATCTCTCTCTCTCTCTCTCTCAAGATAATTTTCTTTTTTTTTAATAATTTTTTTTTTCCTTTTGTTTTGGTCAGATATTTGTTGGTGGCCGGAGTTTTAGATAATATTCTTCTTCTGCTGATTTCTTTCTGTCTAATTCTAATATTTGTTCACATATATATATATATATATATATTTCTTTTGTTGTTATTCTGGCTAGGGTTTTGTTTTGTTTCTAATAATACGTTTGAATGAAGGATTGAAGATAATTTTAGTGGTTTTTTGTTTAGAGTTCCTGTAGATCCTAATAAATTTTGCTGAAGAATATAAATGGTTGAATTTTAGGTTATATTCTATATATGTAACGCTATTTTATAATAGTTGCTTAGTTTTGAAAGAATTAATTTAGTAACCTCACAGCAGGAGAAATCATCCCCATCTTCACTTCAACCCAAAATAATCGACTTTGAAACGTTCATTCTTTACTTATCTAGTGATAGGAATATCATATTTTTCCATAGCAATTCAGCCAAATAAATTGTTGTTCTTTATAATCTAATGTTTTAGAGGTCACTCAATATTGCTTTCGAAATTTCTGTTCACTTCGTTCGCGAGTTTTTTTTTTTTTTTTTTGGGGGTGAAAAAACGTATGAATTATTCTTCTCATCTGATTCCTTTTGCAGCCAATAAAATAATTTGAATATATTTGTTTAAATTAAAATAGTTATACGTCTTCTAATAATTATTTGTGCGTATGTTTAGGACGTTGAAGGAGCATTGCAGTGATGATCGACGAGACAGATTTTGATGCCAACTAACTGTGTAAGCACTTGTACTATTTAATTAAAATTACTTGTATTTGTTAATATAATTTTAAATGCAATTCTTAGTGGACGTTTGCTTCATAGATTCAGAACTATGATTCAGAATTATTCTCGATTTATGTGTGTTTTTTGTGAGAGAAAACACTGTAACGAATCACGAATCATGATTCAAATCATAGTACGAATCAACCAACTAAACGCACGCTAAATTCTTTGCATCACCCTTGAACAATAGTTAATTTTGTGGCATTTAGGTTTACATTAGAGATTCAGTTTGTTCCAAGTTTTAGAGTTTGAGGTTGAATTTTACGAATGTAAATTATAAAATTAACAACCTGAAACTCCGGTGTACGTCAATCTAGATGCCACAAAATTCATCTGTTGTTAATTTTGTAATTTGACGATCTAATATGTAGGTAGAGTATACTACACTTGAGGATGTATAAGAATTAGTAGACAGTTTTTAATTTCTATGAGGATGATACTTTTGATTATAGAAGTGATTTACACCTAAGCCGATTGCACAATGGATGAGCTCTTTTGGGATGGTGAAATCTTCTTATCCTTCCAAGAGTTTCATTCAAAAATAATATAAGATAGTTTAGCTTGTTTTGTCTGTGACAATCTTAGCATTAGTATGCCTTACAAGGTTTGGTTGATTTTGACGGTATTACTTTGCAGGCAAAGACGCTCTTTTTCCCTTGGGATTACTAGCAAAATTTATAATGAAAAATTTACGTGAAAAACGTTTTTATTTGCTGTAAATGAACCATTTACACGGTAAATGATTTGTTTACCACATAAATTGTTATTTATTTTAATTAGTTTTAAAATCTACTATTTACTTAATTTAGTTTCATAAATTTATTGTTTACTACATTCTTTATAGATTTTGATTATCAAACGCGTAGTTTAGGCCCCATTTTTTATCTTATATTATCTTAAGGATTTTCTACGATAGTCCCTGTAAAATTGGATTACCAGTAATTATTTACTTTTTAACCGTCACATTTGTATCAAAATTTGTCTATTTTGCATATTTTTTTTTTCATTTGATGTGATTTTAATAGAGATCCACCGGTTGAATTTCATTGGATTTCACAACAGGAAAAAACTTCTTCTTTGACCTCCCCACCACATCACTGAACTCATCTTCACTACTTTCACTGCTCAACTCATCAGAGTCCTCACTGAGACTATCATGGTGCACTCGTCCATTTACATCATCATGAAACCCATTCTAATTTTTAGTGGGGTTTACATTATCATTTTTAGGTGAGTACGGCTCTTCATCACCTGAGTCCTCATAATCCAAGTCCTCTAAAGCATCATCATCTTTACTGGGCTCACCATAAGTCCCTATTCAAACATCATGCAACTCCTCTTGTTCCTCTTCAGCTTCTACCTCATATTCACCCCCAACTTGATGTTCATCATCTGCATTACCAACAATCAATTTAAATTACAAAATGTAATGCCGAGCTTAATTAAAGTTTAATTAGTCTAATAACCTAAGTTTAAAGTAAAAAAATGCTTAGTCTTGAATAAACTTTACTAATTGTTTTAGTTACAGCAAATGTTAATTGCTTTTATATAGGATGCATTTTTTTTTTTTTAAATGTGTGATTAAAACAATATATGTACTTAGACTATATGGTTTTAAGTAACTTAATAGAAAAGAGCTAACAACCGCCGGAAGAGGAGTTGATCGTTGTGTTTGGTCCAACGGTATTTTAAATATGAGAAAAGGGCAATTTGATTATATTTACATTACGAGGGTTATTATAAAAGTTCTCCACGGACTTATGTGGAATAGATTTATGTTTGTAAGGTTCTAATGTGATTATTAAGTTTTCTGAGGTACTTTTTATAAAGATAAAAACTTGATTTGCTACTGTCTTTTTGTGGTGCTTACACCTGCCCCTAAGTTGTAAAAAATACAATAAAAATCAGATTTCAGTCTTTTCCTCCTTTTTAATACGTTTCTCTCTCAGTCCTCTTTTTAATTTAGCCAGTTACCTATCTTGATTTTGTATCTAAACTAGTAAGGTATGAATTTTGAGAAAGAAACTGAAAATGTAAAGTCATGATTTAAAATAGATATTCGGACAAACACGATATATCAAGCCTTCTCAACGGTGAACTCCACTCATCTGCAATAGTTCGATTTCAAAAAAAAAAAAAAAGAAAAGAAAAGTAAGAATTCTACATATTATGTGATGAAAACTTAAAATTATATGATATAGTGTTTTGATTATTTTTAGTCATGTTTAAAACTTTCAATGAGATGTTATGAACTGTCACTTTCTTGGAAAGTTTATGAAGTATGAAAAGTAAAGGAAAAACACGTTTTATCGAAAGATTTCAAATGTTTTTAATGTTTTATTATTATTATTATTATTATTTTTTTTTTTTTTTTTTTGAGGAAGTTTTTAATGTTTTAAAGGTTTTTAAAATGCTATAGACATGGCTAAACCTGGAGAGTGTGTGCCAAAGGGGGCTTCCAAAAAAAAAAAAAAAAAAAAAAAAAAAAAAAAAAAAAAAGTAAATAAATAAATAATCACCGTTTAATATTTACAAAATTATCAACTAGCTTCAATTCCTAGACTATAGAAAGTACAGTATTTGAAACCAATAATCCAAAAAAAAAAAAAAGAAAAAAAAGAAAAATTACTAAACCTTAGAAAAGGTTAGCATGATCAACCCATGTCAACCCCATATACAAATTAGGGACTCGCCAAATTTCACAACAAAATTTTTCCAACGCAACATAAACTAAACTGATTTAACCCAAAAAACGAAATGCCCAAAGGCAAGCAAAAAAAAAAAAACCAATTAAGTTACGGTATAATGATTGCCTAACCCCTTCTCGCAAAAGATAGTCATGACGACATGAAATTGCAGCTCGCCACTTATTGACAAGAGAAGATTGAATAGCAAACCTTTTTTTTTTTTTTTTTTTTTTTTTTGGGGTTAGAGGGTTTCAAATTATAGAGTGTGTTTCTCTCATAGAGAAAAAAAGATCCGTTCTTTTCAAGGATTTGAGTGAAGAACTTGAATTTAAAAATAAATTTATCTGAGAGAAAATAACGTACTAAAAAAATTGAATTTAAATGATTCAAATTGTGAAAAGAACATATATTAACTCACCACAAATTTTCCCTCCACACCCATTAAAGTTAGTTTCGTCATTCCACGATTTTGCCCAATCATGTGTGTAGCACCTGATGAAAACCGCGAGTTTTTGACAACCACGTAACATAATTACTACATGCTCAATATTTATTAGTTTAGGGATATTTTAGCTCATTTATAAGTTTAGGGACCAATTTGTCACATTAAAAGTTCAGATACCTTAAGAGCTATTAATCTTAAAAAATTAATCTGATAGATTTTATGATAAATTGAATTATTGAGTGGCATAAATGTTAAGTTTATGTTCTTGATTGACGTAATATGTAAAGATAACATCTTTTGAGTTTTAGTTCTCTATGTAAAGATAACATCTTTTGAATTAAAAAGCGGTAACTAAAACACGCACATAATTTGCTGAGTATTGCGCGAGCGCGCACAGGACTAAGAGCTAGGATTACGTGAGCTAATTTATATCTAAACCCTAATTAACCGTGAAGTTTCATTGCTTAAAAAGTAAGTTAGTGTAGTCCTACTGGAAATAGAACTATTGAGTAGTGCACATATATAAGGAGGAAATTCTCTTCATATATATAATACTATGACACTCAACTAGATTCATTCATCATAATTATTTTCTCTTCTTTAAGTGCTTTTCTGTCTTCACCTTCCTTCTGAAAAATCTGTGTCTCTTTGCAAACGTTGATCGTCTTCAACAATGGAGATCACGCCTGTGAATCTTTTTCCAATAGGCATAAGATTTTTACCAACTGAAGCAGAATTGGTCGATTACTATTTAGCTAATAAAGTCATGAACAAGCATTTTCAAGATCCCACTAACAGATTCCAAGAACTTGAGCTTTACAACTACACTCCAGAAAAACTCCAAGGTAATTTGTACATTCTATCAATCTTTCATTATTATTATTATTATTATTATTATTATTATTATTATTATTATTATTTATTCCTATTAGTTTCGGTTCTTATCACATCGATCAGTTTTCTACATCTTTTTGGTTGGTCTTTTCTCTTCAATCCACGATGTGCATGAAAATAGGTTTCTTTTTTTTTTTTTTTTTTTTTTTTGGTTTTTTTTTTTTTTTTTTTTTTTTTTTTTTTTTTTTTTTTTTTTTTGTTTTTACGTTCGTTTTTGGTTTGATCTGTCTTTCGACGATATGAAAATGGTTTCTTCAATATTGTATGTTTCGTTTTAACCTATATATGTAGTTCTTGAATCTTGGTGATCAACAGTACTAGTCAAGATGATATATAATATTTTGTCTTTTATTGTTTTCAATTTCTATGCACTTCTGTTTTGATTTAAATTGTTATGTTAATGAATAATATTATATTATTCTTAACTATTATATATATGATCGAACTGGAAACTGACTAGTTGATTTTCATTGAACAACAACATTAACAAAAGACGTGGCTCTTCTAATTTGTATTCCATGTTCTTTTTTTGTTGATAATCATTTTTTTTTTCTTTGATTTGTTATATATAGCTTTTCCTCTATTTTCTTTTTTTTTACCCCTGATCAGTTTGTAAAAGATAGTATGGAAGTCGGTAGTACTGTACAATGAAGGGTTTCTTAATTTTCACATATTAAAACGTACTACAGAGAAATATTATGGAGTACTACAGGGTTCCTTTCGTATTATACATATATTTCCAATGATATAGCTAATAATTATCTAATTTCCGCACACCCTATACGGAGTTCAGTTTTTCTGTTTGTCAATATGTAGAGTTTCTCAACTTTAATAGTTTGACTAACTAAATGACTCATACAAATATCATTCAACATTGTAAATACAGAAAAATATGGAGTGCAAAAAGAGCATGAAATGTATATCTTTGTGAAGAGAGTGCTGAAGCATCAAAAAGGAAAACGTCTTCAACGTAGAATAACTGATGGTAGTAATGGATTTTGGAAAGCTTCAACGGGAGAGGTAAAAATAGAACTCGACGGAGTTTTAGTTGGACATAGGAGGACCTTAGTCTACTACAAAGGTGAAGGAGAAAAGACCAACTGGCTCATGTACGAATACAGATTGCCTGATCATTATTCTGTGCAGGTATATATATATATATATATATATATATATATATATATATATATATATGACCAATAGTAGACTAAACTTAATTTGATACGAACACTAAATTTTTTATGTTGTCTTTCAATTTGTATTGGTTAAAAGTTCTTATGATTTGGTATTGCAGTTGGATGATTGGCTCCTTTGCAAGGTGTATCTAAACGAAAAGGAGGAAATCAAGTCTAAGACTCGACTTAACCCAGCGTTGGAGTCTACAGCTATAATCAACACTAACATAGACATTCAACAAGCAGAATATTCTTCAGCTTCTCATGCGAGCTCCAACAGTGACATTCAACAGCACTTTCAAGAAGCGATTTTCACCGACGTCCCTTGGACCATGGATGAACTATTTCAGATCGCAGAATTTTCTAGTCATTCATAGAGTTTCATTCCAACAAACCTAAGATGGTTTAGTTTGTTTTATTTTTATGTAACGGTCTTAGGTTTAGTAAGCGTTACTCTAGGTTTGGTTGATTTGCGGGTATTATGTATACTTTTCAGGGCACTCTTTTTCTCTTGCTAGGTTTCTCCCTTTGAGGTTTACTAGCAAAGTTTTTAATGAGGCCTATCATAGATTTTAATTATCAAATGCATAGTTTAAGCTATGTTTTCTGTCGTCAAAATCTGCTTGATATTCTTTCCCACTTGTCCTCTTTTCTTAGTTGTTTTGGTTTTGAGTTTGCTTAGATGGGTCATTTGATGGAACGATTGTAATTAGTTAGTCTTATTATGAACTATTTATCTTTTAATAATATGTAGGGGTGGATAAATGATGAGGGTGCTACTGGATTGCCAACTTAGTTGGGATTCCTTGTTGCACTTATTGATTCTTGTCACCCAACTACTTTATTTGAATTAATGTATAACAACCGAATTAATCATACCATCTATCTATCTCTTTCCTTTTTTTTTATCGCCGGTAAAATTTGTATTTGATTCTTGCGATAAAAATGATTATATTGAGAGAAAATTAACAAATATTATTTGAAGCTAGTGATACATAACATACATGTATGTATCTAATGAAGATTAGGAGCTAATTGCCAGTATTTTTATCCGCAAAGTCTACTAAGTAAGTTATTCACGATGTTTTCTGAGAGTTAGAATCCATTCTTTTTCCTAGTTTATCGAACATTCATAAACTGCTTTATTAAGAAGCTTTATTAGACGGTGGCAAAAACATTATCTACAGATCATCTAACAAATCTCATTAAGCCACTAAGAACTTTTTGCCTCATTGTCTAACAGAGTTACACTCTAACTAACTGCTAAACTCCTAATCGGTTACAACAACTAATCCACTTCCAACTAATCAACTATTAAGTTCCTATCACTGGAACTGAATTTCTTTCTTTTTACCTTTTGACGAATTTCTTTCCTTTTACCTTGTGGGGAGTTTTTCTAGATTGTCAAAAATGCTAGTTCTGATGTATGCAGAGACTTCCAAACAAGTTTGTGATACTATAAAGGGAATTCTAATTTCCAACTTTCAATCTGTGACATGTCTGGTTGTGAGAAACTCTCTATCCAGTTCGGTGTTTCTTAGACCTCCCGGTGGTACAGTGTGGACAATAGGTTTGGGACAAAAGGATGGCAAAGTGTGGCTGCAGCGAGGTTGGCTGGAATTTGCGAAGCACTATGCTTTAGTCATATTAAATACTGTTACATTTAAGAGAGAGAGAGAGTTGTGGTCTGGAAAATTGAAATGAAGAGAGAGAGAGAGAGAGAGAGAGAGAGAGAGAGAGAGAGAGGGGAAGGCATGGTGGGGACCTTTTTTCTGTTTTTTTTATTATTTTTGTTCAATTCCCCGTTTAAATAATAATAAAAAAAGGATCAATGCCTTTTATCAATTGTTCACGTGTAAGTAACATGGAAAAAAATCATGCGAACAATCTTAGGTCTCGTTCACTTCACCGATTCGAGTTTTTAATTTTAAGTTTCTACAGTAAAAAGTTCTCAGAAAATGTCACATCAAAATTTTCTGCTACAGTAAAAAGCTCTCAGAAAATGTCACATCTCAGCTCAAATCGAAAATTCAAATCCGCAAAGTGAACGAGGCCTTAAATCGTTAAATATTTGACAGACGTTATTAAAAGGACTAGTAATGTAATAGATTTTAAAGTTTATGGGGTCCAATAACAAAAAATTTAATTTACAGATCAATCTGCCAAACACGAAAAGTTCAAAAAGGTCCCATGCAAAAGCCTAATTATTATTCGGCCACCCCTTTTCATGTGCAAATGCTTCACGTATTATTTGCTCAAGTTATCATATGTCATTTGGGGTTACAATAAACATTCTTCCCAGCTCCTGCCATTTTCCTTGATTGATATCAAAGAGCACAGCCTGACAGCAACCAAACTCAAGCTTGGAAAATGCCAATTGAAGTAAAACGAACAAAATAGTTAACCTTATCAAGGTGGCTATGATTAGCTTAGCATATCACCTAATTTTGTGCTCCAAAGAATGCCTGTAGTCATATTTAATACTGTTACATTTGTATGATACATACAAAATATGAACACCATTTTATGGTCCTTTCATGTGAAAATAATGGCCCCATGACTTTAAAAAATCAGGGCTAGTAGTAGTTAGCCATCTACTTATTGGAAACACCAAAATAATCACGTTAAAAAAATAAAAAATAAAAATAAAAATTAGGAGTTGCTTTGCTTGATTAAAGCAACTCCTTGATCATGAACAATAATCAACTGAGAGATTATTTTGGGGCTGATGATGATCATGAGAGAGCGATCTCAACCGGCGAAGCAAAAGCTGCAGCCTCCAACTCCTGCCTGGTCAGGAGCCTAGTAGAGGGACTGAACTTTGTGTTCAAGAAAGAAGCCAAGCCATCCGACTTGACAGATCTAACGGAGAATTCGGTTCCTAGTGCTTCGACAGTTTTGTCAATGAACACTGATCTTGGCATATAGTCCTTCATGCGGCATATAAATTCCAAATGGTCCCTTGCCTGCCACCAGAGTAAATAGTTCAAACACTATATAAAGGTTTTAAAAGGTTAGACAACATAACATAAGAGTTGAACGGGTCATTTGGAGAAAAAACAGAAAAGAGCTGCAAATTCAAATCAAGCAAATGAAGTAAAACTTTTTACAATTTGGCCATCATTTATGCAGTATGAGTCGAACAACAGCCACTGGATTAGCCCCAACTTCAGAAAAACACAGTACAACTAATTTACAGCTGGTTATAGACTTATAGTATGCTAACCTTTTGATAGAAAAGCAACTAAACTGGAAGAAAAAAACCATGAAATGAGAGCAAACTCAAACTAGACCATTGTGTACGTATTGATTGCTTTATGATTGTTCAAATAAATATTTTCCCCTGTTTCTTTGCCAATTTGAATCTTTCTCGTAGAATTGTAATCTCCAAGTGGTGCCCAAACGTCGGTATTTTTCAAATCAAATTCACTACAAGATTCAACCATATTTTTGGTATCCAAGACTAGCAGACTGCAAGACGAGGCTACTATTTTTTAGATACCCACTATAACATTCACTTTGATTTTGGATTTCAGATCAAAGCTTTCGATACCTATCCATCTAGCATCAAAGTTCAAGCAATTGTAGATCTCATACGCCTTGTACTGAAACCTAATTCACAAATGAAACCCAATCTAGTGCTAGCCCCGGCTAGTAAATATCCGTGAAACTATACCATATAGATCCCAGCTTCAAACAGAAATTTAAAGAGAAAGAAACTCTATATGACATAAATACTTCAATTTGATTAGTCATCATAGAGGATTAGCATGCAATGATACGGTATTAATGCTGACAGCCAATTTCAGCAGCTGCAAACGATAAGAGTTGAAGAGAACAAACTCCATAAGAGCAGGAATAAAAATATTAAAGGAAGAAAAAAAAAACTTTTACAAGGTACTGATATGTATGTAATAGTAATAAGAAAGTGTTTAAAACCAAAGAATAAATCGAATTCGCCATACCAGTCGATATTCTGGAGCCCGTTTCGGGAGTTTTAAGTAGGCCATGTTTCTGACATCATAGTCCCACAAAAATGATGTGTGGTGGATCCACCGGTTCTTAGTTATGGATTGCGCGTTCCCACCAAACTTGCGATTACCAAATACATAATCTAAAATCAGATGGTACCAAGTAAACTTTCCGAGAGCATGTTCCATTAAAATCTAACTGGTGTAAAACAAATACGTATCACTAGCACCATTCAAGATTCAACAAGATGGATATTGGATGTCAATTTATAACCTACAAAAATCATAAGGATCTAAATTTCAACAAAGAACTTAAGAACGAAATATATGACCAAGGAAAAGATTAAACTTCCACCTCATTTACGTAAAATAACAGAAAACATTAATTGTTGCAGACAAGCCAAGAATGCCCACTAAGTGATTATGTACGAATTACGTATGCTTGTGCAAAAATAAAAGCAAAATCAACTTCTGGGATCTATTCAAATACCATTTTCACGAAGATGGAAATCACCAATTCCTTGGAATACTCTATCATAGAAAAGGCCGGTCCAGGACATAATAGGCCTTGGATACATTTGCAAGTCGGCAACAGCCTCCTTGTTGAATATCAAAGTAACAAAAACTGTGCCACTGTCAACAACAACAGTACCACCTCCGGTGAACCTCCTGATCACAGGAATCCCATCTCGCAGCACGGGTTCGATTTCGAGAAGCTCAGCAGCTGCCCTGCACAAAGAATTCACAACACGATTCTTCAAGGTTTTTTTTTTTTTTTTTTTTTTTTTGTCTCTCTCTCTCTCTTCTGGTTTGAGATAAATACCTTCTTGTTTTCACTTGCCCTTTCCAGAACTATGGAACTTATCTGAAAGTACTTTTTTTATATAGATCAAAACTCTGAAAATCAGTAAAATTCTCCATTTAACCACCATCTTCAAATGGCTCCAATTTCAAATTCAAAGACATTTCTCACAACTTTTCTAACCAAAAAAGTTGAACAAAGTGAAAATTGCACTAAAAATATTCTCTATTCCTAAAACAATCCTAGTTTCGAAATACCCAATTGGATGACAAAATTAAGGAAGAAACTTTCAGGAACTGGAATTACCCAGAAATGCCCATGACGACAGTTGGGTGGTGGGTCCCATCGTTGATGATGCACCAATTGTGTGAGGAAGTTCGAAGCAGATTTTCTTCAACATGAAGTTGCTGCAAAATGGGAAGGCCTTTGAATCTGACCAGATTCATCACAATGCTTCTGCTAAGAAGGCCATTCATTGTCGGCTATTTTCCCAGAATTTTATTATTATTTTTTCTAAGGCTTATTCTTATCAGTCTTCAAAAGCCCCAACCAACCAGCAAAGCAACCATTTATTGAACCAATCTGAATGAGGACGAGCTTGTCGGAGCCGTACATCGGTTGGTGGGATCCGATGAGGCTGCAAAGCTATTGGAGAGAGAAGGCCATGGCGACGAGGCGGTCAAAGAGTTTGGTCGGAACGTCGGAGTGGGCGTGGCGGTGGTGGTTCAGAGGCGGCGGAGGCGGAGTTGTTGGGAGAAAGAAGACGATAGAAAGAAGTGATGAAAATTTAATCGACCTGGTCTTTTAGGTGATGCGTTATGATTTTAGTACAATATTTTTTTTATAAAAATTTGAATTTAATTTTTTATATAATATATATATATATATTTTTACATACACAATTCAAATTATGCAAATAAACATATTAATTTTTTGTATTTTAATTAGTATCTAATATTTTTCTCAAAAAAAAAATTAGTGTCTAATAAATTTAGTCATACCACATTATTCATGTTAAGTGGAAAAAAATTTCATAATATAATTAATTAAAATTAAATACGAGATGTGAGTCTATGAATTGGACCGGAGACCGGGGACCCTAGTCTTGAAGAAGAACGGGCATGTTACGCCAAAATGAGGGGGGGCGGGGGGCACAACGGGAATTAAAAACACGGCTATAAAAAGTAGTTTGTATGTTGTGAGACTTGCATTATGCCATCAGTATATTTTAATATGAGAATTTAACATTACGTGGTTTGCTGTTAAAATCTACTAATTTTACATTTACGTCATAATCGCTAACTAACATAAAAATATTACGATGGAATGAATATAAGTAAAAAAGAAAAATATTATCAAAACATTTCCTTAAGATTAGAGGTAGGAGTCCAGCCAATCTTATCATATTAGGGTATATTTTGTTTTGAGTGGCGTAAGTGTTATTGCACAATTAAGAGACAAATAGCATATTTTTAAACTTTTTTCAAAATAAAGAACATGATCTGAAATAATTAAAGTAAATGACATATTTACTAATAAATAATTTATTACTCGACGTCATTGACTAAGCCAATCTTTGATCTCATTGGGAGCGTAACGGTACACTGACATTTTTTTAAAAAATAAAAAAAATATTGTAGTATAGTATTTTTCAAGAATTACCAAATACAATTAGAGAATTTTACAATATGGAAAAAAAAAATTGCTAATAGGGCATTGTCTTGAAAGGTCATGTTTATATAGATATATAAAAAAACAATTGCATGTGTTTTACTTTAATGTTGGTTTGATTAGATCAATAAAAATACCCTATCATAGAGTTTTTTTTATTTCTTTTCAAGGTTATAAAAGATCTTATCTGATGTTTTAGAGTCTACACGTATCTATATCTTTAAATTTTGAACTTATGCTCAATTCTTACCTTTTAGTCATGAATCACGGGTCACATATCAATTTTAAACAAAAATTGACTTATATACCCTCACAAAATAGAAATAATAAGAAAAAAATTGTAAAAATATGAATATATTTGGGTATTGTTCCTAACCAAAACAAATTTTTGACCGGAAAATAATTAACATGATTTGAAATGTAAAATTGTAAGTGAGATACAATTCAAAATATGAAGTATCTGATTTTTAATCTCAAAATGTAGGGTATAAAGATGGATAAAAAGCTCTCATGCATATAGATAAACAAAGTTATTTATAGAAAACATATAGAAATAAAATAAAATAAAATAAAATTTAGTGAAGGCATGTATAAAAATATTAAATTTTAGTGGGGATGAAATTAAAATGTTGAAATTTTTAGGGGTCAAATTTTAGTTTCAAAAAAGTAAGTGGGGGCGGCTGCCCCCACTCGTCCCCATATAACTTCGTTACTGCTCGGCATAAATAATTATTTACAAGTAAATATGTCATTCGGTTTAATTATTTAAAATATGTTATATTTGAAAGGGATAAAATCATTTTGATATCTTCTAGTATAGCGTAACATCCTGTATTATATTATAGGATCTTGTCGTGTGTGTATATATTTCGGCACTTTTATGTCTTTTTGGTTGGTTTCTTTCTCTTATTGTTGGATCTTCATGAGAACATATATAGCTGATACTGTATTGTTTCCTTTCTTCTTTTTTTTTTTTTCACATTCGCTTGGTTTGAGATGTCTTCCATTGGCGATTTGAAAATGGTTTCTTGATTGGATATATTTCATGTAAAACCTAAATATAGTTGTTGAATGAATCTTGGTCAACAAACTAGTCAATAAGATGACGAGTCATATTTTTCTAATTCTTTTTCTAAACTAAATTAAAACTAAATAGCAATTCTTAAAACTAAATTAAATAGTATATTTTTGAAATTAAATTAAGTAAATAGTAAATTTTAAAACTTTAAGATATAAATTTTCAATTTACAATTAGTAAATATATATTTTTTTCTTGCAAATTTTCTTTTCACTACTGGTAAAAATATATATTTTTTTCATGTGAATACATATTATTTTACTACGTAAATTATTTTTTTCAATCGTAAATGAAACATTTATACATTAAATTGTTATTTATTTCAAATAATTTTAAGTGTAGTGATATAGTTATTTTCCCGTATTTTAACAAACATTCTAAAGGGAATACTAAATGACCACACTAACCTTTTTTCACGTTTATATATTTTTTAACAATAATTCTATTAGAGAGAATGAGACTAATTCAAAATTTAAAAGAAAAATGAGAGTTTTTAAAATTTAGAGACTAAAATAGGAATGACCTTAAAATTTGAATGACGTAAATGAGAATAATCATTAATTAAACTTTGAATTTCATTAAATTTTTTGGGCAACATTTCTATGTTTTTGTTGTACAGACATCATAGGGATAGGATTGTCCTTGATTTCATTTATATATTTTCTTTGTTTCTATATATATATATATATATATATATATATATATTTGCTCTGGATGCTCTGCTTCAGATGTTCAGTTCGTTTTCTGTTCACTATTACTCTCATAAAAGAAAATTCCCAACTGACTAAAAATAGCTATAAAATACAAAACTGATAACAAATAGGATGTGCATTTTTTTTTTTTCGGTCCCTTTTGCATTGAAAAAATTGCACAAAGATCCCCGCCAAGAGGTCATCCCAGTGGTGTTTCCACACAAAGGCTTTCAAGTGGTCTTTCCATAAAAGATCACTAAACAAAAGCATACATACTTTCGACTTTAAATTATTAATACATATATTGAAAACAAAAAATAAATATATCTAAAATAGTGACCGTTGATAGGAACTACTGTTTTAACTTTTAGATTCATCTTTCTTAGTTTGATATATGAAAGTCAAAGTTAAAAATTTGTAGTGTATCAAGGCTGAAAAACAATACCTACCAGTGTTGAAAAAGAACAGTTTTTACTGAAGAAGAAAAAAAAAAAAAAAAAAAAAAAAAAAAAGAAGAAACACACAGGATGGAACAAGCCAAATCCCAAAAAACAAGCAATTTTTTTTTTTTGTTTTTCTTTGCGATGTTTTAGCGGAAGCTGTCTTCCATGATTTTAACAAATTCCTTGAAATCTATTCTGTCATCTCCATCTCTATCAAAAGCTTTAATCATGGATTTGCAATCTTTTTCCGAAGTTTCCATGGAACCCAATGCACAAAGAACTCTCTGCACTTCCCCTGCATCAATAAACCCGTCTTTGTTCTCATCAAACACATCAAAAGCTTCTCTCACTTCCTCCAAGCTTACTTCTTCCTCAAACAACTCTTCATCACACAAGTTTTTATCGGCTAATTTCTCCATAGCATCTTTCACTTCATCTATACACAGTTTCTTCTCATTATCAATCTTTTTCAGAAGATTAACGTTTCTCGATAGCTCCTTTTTATCATCGTCTACGACCCAAACATTGCGTAATTGAGAACTTAGGAAATGTAAAGATAGTTGCAGAACATACCTTAGGCTTGAGAACAAGTCTTTGAGTATGAGGACGAGTATGATCAGTACCAAGACTGGAATTTCAGCTACTGAAGAGGAGAAGGGAAATTTGACCCTTGCAATATTCTCCATGGTGCGTCTAAAATTATGAATTTATGAGGAAAGGAGTTGTGAAGGGCCAGGTGTTTTTTTTAGCTATTTAGAAGTGACTAATACTATATATATATATATGCGTATGAGTCAACGGTTTTCGCTATTAAGTCGTTTTGGAAAATGAGAAGAAATTGTGTTTACCAAAAAAAAAAGGTTCTCATTAGATTAAACCACTTGCTAGTAGTTTACATTTCTAAATTCCAAACGTTAGGCACAAAAATCATATAAACTTTCTGTTTTTTCTCTTTCATTTAGATCATTATACCGGTATGAAAAAATTATACCGATAGGACACAATTCTTAACCGCCAAATTTTTTACTAATTTATGTTAAGTTGTCATATTTTTCTTGATCTAATATAATAATTTAACGGTTTAAAACTTGTGCAATAATATTTTCACACCTCTTCAATTTATCTTTTTTTATTACACTAATAGGATCTGAAATGACATATTTTTATTTAAATTTATTAAATTGTCATCCTATTCTTAATCTGATATTTTTTATTTTATGATTTTCTGGTTTAAAAATGTGTCAAATAGGTGTTTTTTCATACATTGCCACGTAATTTTCTTTTTTACACTTGCACTATTTTTAAATTTGGGAGATTCTATAGTATTCTTAGCGTACTGATAGGTCAAATTTTTTTAACTATTAGATTTACTTATTTTTTAATTTTTACATAATTTTATATAAATTTAACAGATAAAAACTTGACTAACCGATGTATTAATGTACTAGAAAATGTGTCTTTAAATTTTTGTTCCAAAGACTTTTTGGTCATCTTGGAAACTTCTAAGTTATTTTTAGCACGTCCATTCAAAATTACGTATAATTAGTAGGGACATAGCAGGTTCACAAAAAGTCGTCCCTATTTTCTTGCTTGACCGACCTATAGTCCTTTTATAATTGATGTACTCAATTTCTTGTAAACTGCATTGAAAATTCTGTATTCAAGTGAAACTAATTGGATTGTCGTATGTGACATGCTGCTTGCAATGTGTCTCACGCAAAAAAGTCAGGAGTTTTCCCCAAAGGAGTAATAATTATTATAAATGTTTAGCCGAAGTAAATAATTATTAAATAATTCGATTATCCACAATGGGCTAATAGCTTATAACAAATGTTTAGTCAAAATCAGCTTCAAATATTTTTAAGAACGTTAAAAATTGTTTTAATATTATTAAAAATACAAAATGTTAAAAATATATTTCGTTTTAACATAAGATATCAAAATGATTTTATCTTTAAATAAAATGTTGACGGGGGCTTTAACTCACCCATCACACGACATTAGATGAATAAAAGTAGGAGTGTTCGCGATCAATTTGAGCGGTTTTTTTAAAAAAAACCACCAACCAAATTATAAATAATTTTTTTTCTTTTGGGCGATTTGATATTTTTAATAAAAATCAAATTAAACCAAATCACCCATAAGCAGTTTGGACAATACAATTTGGGTAATTTAATTTGGGCAGTTTAAACTTAAGACTACAAAATTTTTTAATAATTCATAAAAATTATAAAATTGTTAATCAATAAAAATAAAAATAAGAGTCAAGTTTACAATATAGCTCAAAAGTAACAAATCTCTAACAACTTACCATTTAAAGTTTTAATACAAACTAATAAAAATATGATATGGTGCATTTTATAAGTGTAGATTCTTGATTATGACAAATAAAAATTAAAATAAATATAAAAGCATTTAAAAAATTAAAAATTATATATTTATATTTTTTGGTGAATTATTAAGCGGTTTGAGCAATTTTAAGATTCCAAACCACAAACTAAATCTCACAAAAAAATAGATTAAATCAACTAATAATTTAAAAATAATTAACAATTTAATTCGGTTTAGTTTGAATTTAACAGTTTTAACGGGTTTTTTTAAAAACCCTAAATAAAAGTGTACCTGTCGTTACTTTTGTCATCCAACTTTTCTACATTTTCTTAGTGGGGTCCACAATTCCACATTATCCACTTGAGAAAAGTACTCATCTGTGACTCAGTCATTGTGATTCAAAAAATATATAGAAATTACTACGAAGTGTCATAAAGAACAAAGATCTCAATGTTGGTGTATTTCTCAACAAGACGAGAGTTGCATAACAATATTGCAACAGTCTTAAATATAGGCTTCGTTGGGTTTGTGAGTTTAAATTTTTAATTTAAATTAAGATATAATTTTATATGAAAATTTTTAATTATAATAAAAAAAATTAGATATGATATTATGAAAAAAATTTTAACTGTAATAAAATTAAAATTAAAAACTTGAATTATGAGGTCATAATTTGCAAAAGTCAATGAAGTTGATGTACAATCTTTAGACAACTTTTTTTTTTTTTTTTTTTTTTTTTTTGCCACATTTCTAAAGTTTTATGTCGTTTTCTTTTAAAAAAAAAAAAATTTGAGAATGTTTTCTTTATCTTTGAAATATATGATTTTATTGACGGGTAAGGATAACCTATTTAATTGTAAGTTCTTTCATTCTAATTATAAATTGAGGGTTTGAGTTACTCTAAATCCCATTTAAAAGTAGTGGCATTCTTCCTCCTTTTATATTAATATATATATATATACATATATGATTTTATTTTTTATTCTGATTGCAATTACTCTAATATTTACTCCTCAATGTGTATTATTATTTTAGCCATAAAATATCAAACTGACGGCTATAATAAATTGAATAACTGACTAAAAAATTAATAACAATTAAGGATATTAGATTTTTATCACGTCACGTTATAAAATTTCTATATTTAAAAGAAAACGTAATTATTAAAAACTCATCAATATATATATATATATATATATATAGTTGCATTGACGTTATCCTTATCCATTTTATTATTGTTTTCGGATTTGATATTATTGTAATTTAATACAAGCAACAAAGTCCTTTCAATGAAGAGCCAATTTGTGTATGATTTCGGTGAAATTCAAGTAGAATAAAGTATGAGAGAGAAAATAAAATTGCAACCACATCTATCTAAAATCAAGTATACTAAACTAAAATTTTTTTTTTTTTTTTTTTTTAAAGTATACTAAACTAAAATAATTTCTTTCCCTTTTTTTTTTTTTTTTTTGGCTTCTTTTTGTGATCTTAAGATTAGAGATAAATTAATTAATGGAGCGACAACTAACTAGAGAAACATGACATTTTAAAAGTAACTCTATAATAACTCTTACAAAAATGGTATTCATTTTTACATGGACAAATTTAGATAAATCATAAAATGGTGGGTTCCGGAGGAGATCTCTGACCACCCCAGCACCGCGCGTAGGGCTGGAGGAGATTGATATATGTCCTCCCCTGCAGCTGGATGATAAGGGGCAATGCGCAAGCTGGGGTGTCTTAAATCACATTAATCACTTATGCTCGGTTTATTTTGAGAGTTTCGGTGTAGTTCTGAATCATAGTTTTTAATTCGTTACAGTATTTTTCTCTCATAAAAAATTTAAATTTTAAAAATTAGAATCATAAACTATAACTTTGAACCCATAAACCAAACATCACCTTAACATTGAATTAATGCAGCCATTTACCTAATTTTAAAAAAGGTGAATCATTTACTAAAAAAGAGGGTCATAAAACCCGCCATTTACCTCCAAATTCCTAAATTATACTTTAACCATCCTAACATTTTTTGCCAAGTATGATAATTTAGGATGAAATCAAATTTTTTTTGTTTTATAGAAATACTGTGTCTTGATTTACGTTTTCATATTTATTATATTTATTCCTTATGTTTCCAAACTTGTTAAAACTATCCCTTCCGTTTTATAACCGGTGTTATCATAATATTTATTCTGTGAAGATTTTTAACATGATTTAGCATCCATTCTCCTTAAAAAATAAAAAATAAATAAATAAACTAGAAATGCCAAACGTAATAACAATTACAAGTGTGTCGTTTTACATCCAGTTTTAAACCGGTGGGTGAAGATTTTTAACATGATTTTTTCTCCTTAAAAAATAAAAAATAAATAAATAAACTAGAAATGCCAAACGTAATAACAATTACAAGTGTGTCGTTTTACATCCAAAAGGGTGTCGTTTTCCAACAAAAGGATAAAGAGAGGTGATCAGAAATCCATGGTGAAATTATTTTTGGTTTTCATCATTTTTTTAAGCAAAGACCCGCCATAATGCTTGTAGTCTGTTCCTCTCTAAAATCCCCTTCTTCTTCTACATCTTCTCCAAAGCACCCATTTTTATCTCACCTTCAATCACCAAATAATAACAATAATAATAATTCTCACAAACTTTCAATCTTACCCAGTAACCGGCGAGGCCTCATCATTCTTCTCGCCATCTTCTCAAATATTCAATCTTATTCTTACCCAATTCTCAGTTCGCTCTCTTCTGCCCAAGGACTCTCTCAGATTACCCATTTTCAGCTCTGCAACGGGTAATTCCTTAAACCCATTAAGCTTTTTCTGTTTGCTTTTCGTTTCTTACCTGGGTCATTGATTTCGGCCTCATTTGGGTGATTAGGAGCAGTTGGGAGGAGAAAATGTAGATGGGGTTTGTTGGGTTGTTTCTTAAAATTTTTTATTTTTAATGAGAATACAAATTTGACCCCTTTAAGCTTAATACAATATTGGTGTACCATTTTTTTTTTTTTTTTTTTTTCCTTTTTGAGGTACGTAGTTTTGATTGTGTTGAGTATCAAATCTATGAACTTGAGTTGTGAACTGTCTAGTTTCCTAGTTCAACTTTATTTAACTTATTATAACTTCTCTAAATGGCAGACTTACTGTTTGTTATAATGTCTGACAGAAAAAAGGGAGACCCTTTAATGCTTCAATCCATTAGTTGGTCCCAAAGCATTAAAAGGCACTGAATGCACTCGTATCCGTGAAACTCAAACAATAAAAAGAAAATATTTGATCAATAGAGGGAAACACTAGAGATGAACAACCTATGAGTATCACGATGTGCCTGTAAAGTGCTAGCTGGGGAATAATGGTCAACCTTTTTCGAGTGGGATCACCAGTTTGGTTCGCGTGTTTGAACCACAATTCTCTATTCCCTTTTTCGAAATCTAAACCACACTCATTTTTTTTTTTCTCCAAAACACTAATCTAGATTAGATGTCCTGTTCAAATTGAGAATTGTAATTCAAACCCATGAAAGACAAGTTTATGTTGAATAGAGAAGGTAATAAATCTTTTGTTATTTAATCAAATTCAAAACTCTGATCATTAGCACAGAGGAAGATAGTAAGATGAGACCAAGAAACGAGTCAAAGAGAAGAAGCCGACCCTCATCACCAATCAAGGACAGGACTACAGCCCCTTCTAGATATGAAGAAAGGTCTCCCAGGTCACGCACTGCCACGCCCGGAGTGTCTCTTCTGGACCGAGACCTAGTGACTGATGACATTACTCTCCTCGAAGAGCTCTCCGTCTCGCAAGACCTCAACAACTCCAGTTCCAATCTCAACCCTCGAAGTTTTCCGTACAGTGTAAAGCAGCAATGTTGGGAGAAGGCAGAAAAGATCAAAGGGCGAGATCCAGATAGGTGGCGCCGTGATGCTCTCGGCAACATTGTGTTCCGGAAGCTCGTGGGCTGCCCCGGTTGTTTGTGCCATGATTATGATCACATTATACCTTACTCAAAGGTTTATAACTTATTTTGTTTCATTGGTTATAATAATTGTTTTCCTTTTCATCTATTTGTTCCTTTATGTTCTGGATCTATATCTATGCTGTGAATGTGCGTGAATGGAAATAGGATTTCGATTTCTTGCTTGTTACCCCCTCAGTGTCAGAGGATAGTCTTTGGTTGAGGAATTCATGCCAGATTGTCCTTTTCACTTTGCAAATTCACACTTAATATGACCCGTTGAATAAAAGGGGAAAAAAAATTTTGTGTGCAATAGGTAGTATTTTAAATTTTAAGAGGAAGACAGTGTCTGATGTTTTCTGTGTTTCAAAAGACGTAGAAACTAGTCTCGAGTATTACTATATCCTTACTTGGTCAGAGGTCGAAACTAGAAACTTTATGCACCCAAGAGCCGGTGTGACTCATGGACTTGATTCTCATTGCAAACCTGTTTTGCTATATATAATTTTAGGATGTAAATATAAAGGTATTGCCTTAATAAAACACTTTCTGTTCATGTGGAAACCTTCAATTGGAAATCTAATATCTTTAGAATCAATTTCCCTGTTGTATTAGTTTAGGCATGATGAGCCTGCAAACTCCTCTCCAATTTAGTAGCGTCTTCTGCTGCCCTTTGTCAACCTTCACCTTCAGTTTTCTTCATATGTTTCAGCTATGCATGTCATAAAGGACCCTAAACTTTTCTAATTGTGTTCCTGGATTTTACTAGCCTTGGAAATTGAAATTTTTGTCCATCCGTCATTCTCCGTAGGGGCGGGGAATGCTAGGTTAGGCTTGACTTGTGTATCTTTTTGTTTCAGGGCGGACCAAGTACCCTGGAGAACTGTCAGGTTCTACAGGTATGCAATTGATTTTTTCATTTTTTCCCGTACCAATATTCTTATCTTATAGCTTGGTTTACGAATCCATACCCATCGGACACACATGAATTTCATGCAAATAATTTATGTATACATCTTATCTT